>JBCEWC010010272.1:0-17822 GCA_038996855.1 Solanum aculeatissimum | reverse complement strand
GATATTTTGATTTACTCCCGTAGTGAGCAAGAGCATATGAATCATTTGAGGTTGGCTCTCCAAACTTTGAGGGAAAATAAATTGTATGCTAAGTTTAGAAAATGTGAGTTTTGGTTGGGTGAAGTTGTCTTTCTTGGTCATGTGGTGTCCATTGATGGCATCAAGGTTGATCCTAAGAAAATCGAGGTGGCATTTAAAATTCATAATATTATTCCTTTTTTCTCTTCTTTTTCTTGCAGGCACACATACAGAGAGTCCAATTTAGTTGCCGATGTCTTAGCTAAAAGGGGACACAACACATTAATTCCTAAAGTATATGTAAATATCCAAGAATTACCCAGAGAGGCCAAGGCGTATTTGTTGATGGACAAGCACGACTTTGCATCATTTCGGAGAAGAAAATTGAAGAGAATCAAAAAACTGCCTTGAAGACTGTGGAGGAAGCCCCTTTATCTTCAATATGGATATAGTTTGTATAGGCCATAGCTGTCTTGAAGATTTAGTGTAGGCTGCTTTTTTAAGGGGAGAGTCTCCCTTATTTATGGCTCTCCTAGTTAATAGGTTTCTTTTTGTTGTTTTTAGTTGACTAGGTTTGACCATCTTTGTACACAGGTTAAAGGTAGTCATGTGTGTGACCTACCCTTAACCCCAAAAACTTTGTATTTTGATGGTATTTATTTATGTTATAGCTTGAGGGTGTTTCTCAACCCCTGACTGGTTGAGAGGCTGGGGAACCTCTTAACGTGGGTCATTTCCCTTAAAAATAAATAAATAAATAAATAAGGGTTTGAATGAACATTCATGAATTCAAGGTTAAGATCATGTTTAAATCACCTAAAAACTACAGCTTACAATTCCCAACACTAATCTACAACAATAATGGAAGAACCCATAACTTAATTGAAAACTAAAAATCGAATTTAAAAGGTTAGGTTTCTTAGGGTCTTCAAGGATGAAAGAGGATCCTTGAATAAAGTCCCACATACCTTAATTTCACCAAAGAATTGCAAGGTCAAACTTGGCCAAGGTTGTCTTCCCCAAATTCTTCAAGCTTTCTTCAATAGAGGCCAAGAGGATTTTAGAATTCCCAAAGTTAATGTAGGAGACTTTTTTTTTAATAGGGAACAGACCTATGCCAAGAGGTCCCCACCCTCTTGAACGGTCAGGAGTTGAGCAACACCCCCAAGCTTTATTATAAATAATAATAAAATACAAACAGGAGGGGGGCATGACCTGACCTCCGTCTAAGATGGTACACAAGTCGTCCAACTGTCTACGGTTAGCCAACTTATCCCCATTCTATACAAGATGCAAACCTAGTAACTATATGCCTAATAGAGGTCTCCACTTCATACATACTAACTAGGAAAGCTATAAACACGAGAGACTCTCCCTTTACATAAATGAAATAAAAAGCACCTAATCAAATCTTCAAGAAAGTTATGAATCTCCCGTGAAGATCATAAGGTGTGCCCACATCAACTCAAGGCGGTTTCTTTATCCTTTTGATTTTCCTTCTTCTGAAATTTGCCATTCCAAATTTGTCCATTATAAGAATAGCTTTAATATCTCTAGACAACTGGTTGGCTTCGTTATAAATCTTGGGAGTAGGAATAAGATGTCCTTGCTTGGTTAGTTTATCTGCCACTTGATTTGCTTCTCTAAAGATGTGCCTGCAAGAAAAAACCGAGAACAACGAGATAATAGAATGAATTTTAAATAATACCTGACTCATCGCCTATGGAGATTGTAATTGGTTGTTGATCCATCTTGAAGCCAATTCGGAGTCCAATTCCAGATGGATCGCTGAAAATCCGAAATGAAGACACCAGTTCAGCCCAAACAATGTTGCTTCACATATTATTAGTGCCACTTCCCAAATGATAAGAGAAAGCAAACAACATATCCCCCTCCTCGTTCCTACATATACCCCCTGCAGCAATGCTACCTGGATTGTCTAGACAGCTCCCATCAGTATTGATCTTAATCATCCTATGAGAGGGAAGGTACCAACAAACCTTGGTGATTTTTACATCATGAGTGCTTTTCTCTGCCACATTCACAAGATAATTCCAATTCATGGGCCAAGGTATATAAGGAAAAGCAACTATGAGAAGACTCCATAGATCTTTTAGAATGGCAAATTTAACCCTTTTAATGTTAGACTTCTTTCCATCATACTTACAGGCACACCTATTCTTCCACAATTTCCAACAAACAAATATAGGGGTTTGGGGATTGATTTAGGGGTTTAGGAGACCTTAGGATACCTAAAAGGGGCTTGGGGAAATATTAAATCATGAAATTACCATTAATAAAACGGACTTTCCAATTCTAAGAAGAGTCATATGGAGGGGCTACAGTTCCCCTCAAATGACTCGCTGGCCGTTCAACTGCCCATCAAAATTACCTTAGCCAAAATTTCAACGCGAACTCTCGGAGGACTTTCTAGACCACTTGACGGGAGGTTTCACGGACCGTGTGGATTTATACGGACCATGTACTGGTCAGTGGAGCCACACTTGGCCCAGGAATCAACTCCCAAGCCAAGCTAAGACACTGTCCCACTTGACGAGCCACTCCACGGACCGTCAAATGGCTCACGGACCGTGGGGTGGTCCGTGGCCTATGACTTGTGTCCTGGGGTGGTTGTTGGACACCCCTGGCTCAGTGGTAGCCCTACATGGACCGTGCCAAAGATCATGTTCTGTGGTCCTTGCCTTGGCCTCTTTTCAGGGCCTATCTGTAATGTCTTCCGAATTTCAGGCAGTCCCACTGTTCAGGCCATAACTCTTTCATACGAACTCTGCATCAAGTGAAACCAGTTGCGTTGCGAAGCTAACTCAAAGAGATTAAATTTGATATATAGAAGCCCACACACTTCAAACCGTATCAAAAGTTATGCTAGTTCAAAATCTACTTCCCAAACGGCCTCTCTAGGCCACCAAATGATCCATTTTGCGTTCGGACACTTAAACTCAACCCGTGGCTAACAAAACTCAACCATGACCAGTAGTACATCATACAAGACCAACCATAAGGAGTTTTCGAAAAATTTGGGTTGTTACATTATCTCCCCCTTGGGAACATTCATCCTCGAATGTGCTAAGACTAGGGCTTGAGGACATCAATCACAAACAAGAGACATGATTACCAACACATGAAGGGACCATGCATCAACTTAAACATATTTCAAAATTCATGTCCAAACAACATTTAAATCATTTTTGTGCTCATGAATTCATGCAATGTCATGAAACTCAAGAAACAAGGAATTAGGACAAATTTAAATGATAGAACCAAGTACCTTAGGCTTGAGTAGATTAGAAGAGCTGAGGATATCGCTCCTTCATGTCCAACTCCACTTCCTACGTTGCACTCTCCACATATTGGTTTCTCCAAAGTACCTTAATCGAAGCCACCTCCTTATTGCGAAGTCGCTTTACTTGTCTATCCAAAACCTTAAATGGTACTTCCTCATAAGTCAAGTTCACCTCAATAGTCACATCCTTCAAAGGTGTAATGTCCTTGGGGTCACCAACCAACTTCCTCAACATAGTCATATGGAAAACCGGATGAATAGAGCTTATATACAAAGGCAAGTCCAACTTATATGCTACACTACGAATCCGTTCCACTATCTCATAAGGTCCAACGTACCTTGGGCTCAACTTGCCCTTTTTCCCAAATCGCATTATGCCCTTCATAGGAGACACCTTCACATACACCCAATCACCAACATGAAACTCAAGGTCTCTCTTTCTCACATCCGCATAAGACTTTTGACGACTTTGGGCTATCTTCAACCTTTCCCGAATCAACTTCACCTTCTCAATAGCCTCAACAACCAAGTCCGGGCCTATCAAGGCTGCCTCACCAATTTCAAGCCATCGGGCCATTGATGTTCTACTTTAACTTGTTGGCAATTGGGACATTCCAATACATATTTAGCCACATCTCTCTTCATATCATGCCACCAATACACCCTTTTTAGATCTTGATGCATTTTGGTAGATCCCGGATGAATAGAATATTGTGAATTGTAGGCCTCCTTCATAATAGTCTCTCTTAAGTTGTCAACATCCGGAACACACAAATGATCTTGGTACCGAAGCACACCACCTCCCCCTTGGGAGAAAACCTCAATCTTACCATTGGCAACCAACTTCTTCAATTCCACCAGAGACGGATCTAAATCTTGCTTAGCCTTAACATCAACTACCAAGAAAGATTCGGACCCACCTTGCACAAAGATACCACTATTTTTGTTTTCGGATAACTTCATACCCAACCTAGCCAAACGATGCACATCTTTCACTACCTCCTTCTTCCCTTCATCCACATGTGCTACACTCCCCATAGAAATTCTACTAAGAGCATACACCACAACATTGACCTTGCCGGGATGATAAAGCACACTCATGTCATAATCTTTAAGAAGTTCCAACCATCTCCTTTGCCTCAAATTAGGATCCCTTTAAGTGAACACATATTGCAAGATCTTATGATCGGTGAACACATCCACATGAACCCCATAAAAATAATAACGCCAAATTTTCAAGGCAAACACCACCTCCGCTAGCTCAAGATCATGAGTCGGATAATTTTGTTCATGCACCTTCAATTGTCTGGAAGCATAGGGTATCACTTTACCATGTTGCATAAGCACACAACCCAAGCCAATACGGGATGTATCACAATACACCACAAACCCATCTAAACCATTTAGCAAAGTCAAATCAGAGCCGATGTAAGCTGATCTTTCAAAGTTTGGAAGCTTTCCTCACATTCATTAGACCACACAAACTTGGCTTTCTTTTGAGTCAATTTGGTCAACGGAGATGCTATAGATGAAAACGCCTCAACAAACCTTCTATAGTAACCGGCCAAACCAAGGAAACTACGAATATTCGAAGGAGTCAATGGTCTAGGCTGCTGAATGCTCCAAGGGGGTGTCGATTGTTTATTGATCCATTGAGTAGCAAGCTGCGAGTCCAATTCTAGGACCACCTGTTTGAAGCCGAGAAAGGCACACCACTCTAATCCAAAATAGGCAGCGTGAGTCTCGGCATAGTTGTTGGTTCCAACTCCCAAATTATAAGAAAAAGCAAAGATAAGGTCCCCATCACAGTCTCTGCACACGCCACCAGCCCCCAGTCTGCCAGTGTTCCCCAAACAACTTCCATCCGAGCTTAATTTAACTACACCATCCAGTGGAGGGGTCCAAATAATCTTGCTGATCTTGTATTCGGGGGCACAAGATGAAATAAGCTGAATCATGTCATTCCAATTGTATGGCCATTGGACATACGGGTATGCAGTGTGCAACAGATACCATGAGTCTTGGAGAATGGAGAACTTGATTCTTGACACATTGGTGGTTTTACTCCCATATTTCACTGAACACCTATTTGTCTAAAGATTCCAACACACAAAGATAGGAATAGCTTGGATGATTAAATTATACGCTTCATTACCTTTCTTTGCCTTCCACCAGTGCATAACTTTGTGCCTTAGAGTCAGATGGTTGTCAACCATACCAAATGGGGCAGCAACATAACTCTAGGCATGCTTGGCACAATTTCCATTGACAAAAATGTGATCTACATCATCTTGACCTTGCTGAAAGCAACAATAACAGTTCACTGGTTGCTTCCCAAATCTTATCAACTCTTCATTTGTCAATATTTTACCCCTTAGTGTCCTCCATAAGTGAAAAGAACATTTAAAAGGGATAAATTTGTTCCAGCAGCTTGCATTAATAATAACTTTATCCCTTTTCTCCCTAACAAGATCCCATGCAGAAGAGCATGAAAACTCTCCACTGCCATTCAGTTTCCAAACTACCCTGTCCATTTTGTTGGGGTCATACTGAAAATCATGAGTTAAGATGAGGGAGAGCAGGTGTGGAGGGACTGTTAAAGAAAGTTTTTCAACATTTCATGCCCCATGTTGAATATACTCCTTCACTATAGCATTATTATACTTGGATACCTCAGGAACCTGATCAGCCAAGGGACCATCTCCTAGCCAATTATCCCACCAAAAGTAAGATGAACCTGAGAAAATACTCCACTGAATGTTAGGTTCCACAACACTCCTGTTCTAAATCATTTTTTTCCACATCAAAGATTGACCTTTATTTCATTTCCTTTGAGTGGGGTTCACTCTTTGACAATATTTTGCTTTCAAAAACTCTCCCCACAAAGTACTTTTACTCCTGAAAGTCCACCAGTTCTTGCATTGAAGAGATGTAGCCACTTCTTTCAACTGTCTAAAGCCAATTCCATCCTCCTGAGTAGGGAAACTCAGGTTCTTCCAGGGTGCTCAATGATACTTCTTCTTGCCTTGCCTTTATCCCAAGAAAAATCAGCCATTAGTCCTTGAATCTGTTTTATAGTAGTATCTGGGGGAGCCAAAGTTGACAGGGTGTGGATAGGGATAGATTGAAGCACATGTTTGATAAGCACAACTCTTCCCCCATAGGAAAGAATTTTAGTGTGCCAACCAGTGATCTTGTTGATGATTTTAGAGACCAAATCAGAGAAATAAATCACCATTTTCCTGCCAATGTAGAGGGGGCAGCCCAGTTATGTAATAGGGCCAGATATCTGTCTGAATTCAGTTATCCTTGCTATTCTTTCCACAGATATGCCAAGAGCATTATCAGGCACCATGAATTTACTTTTTGCTTTGTTAACCTGTTGCCCTAAAATACCTTCATAAACAGACAAAGCATACATGATTAGTTGGAGGGACCTTTTAGCCCCAGAGGTGAAAATTATAATATCATCTGCATAACTTAAATGATTTATCTGAGGCCCATTAATAGCCATAGAAAAACCATTATAGTCATGAAGGTAGGGAATACAGTTTAACATTCTAGTGAGGACTTCAGCCCCTAAAATAAATAGAGCAGGGGAAAGAGGATCTTCCTGTTTAAGACCTCTAGAAGATTGAAAAAACCCATGCCTGGTCCCATTAACAATAACAAAGTACCAGTTATTGGACATAATCCTCCAAATCATATCAATGAACATCTCTCCAAAGCCAAACCTCCTGAGTACTAAGCAAATAAAGGACCAAGAGACCCTGTCATATGCCTTGGTCATATCCAATTTGAGCACTGTGTTGGTCCCAGTGTTAGACTTCTTAATGTGATGAATGATCTCCTGGGCCAACATGATATTCTGAGAAATATTCCTGTCTTTCACAAAACCAGATTGGTTAGGAGAAATTAAATTAGGCAAGATATGAGAAAGTCTAACATAAAGGAGTTTAGACATGATTTTATTAATAAAGTTACTAAGGCTAATAGGCCTAAATTCAGAAATCTTTGTAGGATTAGCAACTTTAGGTAATAAAACAAGACAAGTATAAGTAAAATATTTGGGCATATCATAAACACAAAAGAAAGAGTGCACCACTAGAAGGAGATCATGTTTGATAACATCCTAGCAAACCTGAAAAAAATTTCCATTAAAACCATCTGGACCTACTGCAGAATCTGGGTTCATAGAAAAGACCACCTGCTTTATTTCCTCCATTGAGGGATAACCTGCAGATCATCATTCTGGTTAGTAGACACCAGGTTAGGAATACAATGTAAGACCTCTTCATCAATAGTATCTGTATTCCCAGTTAGGATACCCTTGAAAAAATCAGTAGCAGCTCTAGCCACTGCCACATCCCCTTGGACCCATGCACCACTGTCATCCCTTATTTTGTGAATAAAAAGTTTTTTTCTTCTCCCTCGGATCAATGCATGGAAGTAGGCTGAGTTGACATCACCCTCTTGGAACCATTGAAGCTTTGTTTTCTGCCTGAGGATAGATTGTTCAAGCTTGATGTACTTTATGTACTCTGTATTCAAAGCATGGAGAGTACATCTGTTTTCCTCAGAATTGTTCTGAATTAGGTCATCTTCAGCCTTATTAACTTTTGATTCAAACTCCTTCACTTTGTTGAATATGTCACCATACACCTCCTTAGACCATGTGCTCAGCCTTTGAGCCACCTTCATCAGTTTCTTATGAAAAGTCCACATAGGATTACCAGAACACTGCATGTCCCAGTACTCCTTAATAATTTCCAGAAACTGGTAATGATCAGTCCAGGCATTTAGAAATCTGAAGTACTTCACAGAACACTCAGGTCTGCTGCTCATTTTCAGCAAAAGTGGACAGTGATCTGAACCTGTGCTAGGTAGGTGACTAATGTTGGATTGGGGCATGTGTTGAAGCCACAAATCATTAACAAAAGCCCTATCCAGTCTCTTCCAGATCATTGCCCCAATCCCTCTATGATTAGACCAAGTGTACTTTTGGCCACTAAATCCAATGTCCTGAATACCACAAGCCTCAGTCATAACTATAAATTCAAAACTTTTCCTTATGTTGTATGGCAACCCCCCAAGTTTCTCTTCTTGGCACATAATAACATTGAAATCTTCCACCACACACCAAGGAATGTCTTGAGCAGAAAGGTCCAGAAGGGAGTCCCACAAAGGCCTCCTCAATGAATCTTTACACTTGGCATACACAAAAGATATCATGCATTTCTGAGGCCATGTAGAATGAGAAATGTGACAGGAAATAATTTGCTGCTCATTTTGAATAAGCTGACAGTCCACATCCTTTGTCCAGAATAATCAAATCTTTCCATTTTTATTATAAGAAGAATGTTCCATTTTGAGATAGGTTCTAAACTCCTGAATGTGAGAATTCCCAGAGAAAGGTTCTAAGATAGTCATCAGATCAATGTGATATAAATTCTTGAGATAATTGAGTCTGTTATGGACGCCTTGGGTATTTATACCCCTAACATTCCAAATCAAGTAATTCATTTAAACAATTTGGCACTTTGGAGCCTAGTTTTGGGTTTGTTTCCCTTGTTAGGAACAGAATTTGTTGGGCTGACATGCTTAGGAGTATTTCCAGCTTGTTAAAGGGCCCTAGGAGATAGGCCTTGTTCATAGGATATTTTGTGAATTTCCTCCTCATTCTCCTTATGGATAGGACTAAAGGCCCTTATTAATTGCTCACTTAATCTGTCATCAGCCTCTTCTTCATCATTAATTGATATCTGGTCCTTGTCCAATTCGTCCTCAGAATTAATTACTCTGTACTCATCCAGACTATCACCTTCTGGAATGGTAACAGTAGGGGTGTTCCTAGTATCACCACAGTTTCCAGGCTCTTGTTCACAGGCATGTCTGTTAGGAGAAGTGGAGTTTGGGTCTGCTATCAGCAGCTGTTTTCCAACATTCTTTTCCTGGCCTCCCTCCTTTTTTTGGTCTTTTTGAAAGCTTTTGTACCACTAGAGCTAGCAATTGTTCCCAAATCCTTAGCCTTGCCCCCTTGCTCCCTCATCCCAAACGAGGCATCATCAGGGGTACCATTATGATCAAGATTGAGATCTCCTCTCTTCCCTTTGGACTGTCTACTTTTCTCATCAGCAGCCAACACAACAGAATTCACAGTAGGGGGTTGGGGTGTAGAAACAGTATTACAAGGGGGGATGGGAGGCTGCTCCTGACAAGAAACAACAAGAGCAGCAGTCCCATTGGGGGATAAGTCAGTACCTTGGGTGTGTTGCATATCATTTGGAGGAATTTCAGAGACAGCAGGAGCATGGTTATCTTGTTTTTCACACAGCAGCTCCTCTTCTACTTTCTGTTCCTCATTTTCAGTGTGATAATTCACCAAATTCCCAGTTGGTTGCCACTGTCATTTGTCTTCTTGTTGGTTAAGGTAGTTAGCCCCTTTTCTTTGTTTTCTTTTCTGAGTTTGCCATTCATTTTCAACTAACACAGCCTTACCTTTATTCCTTCCCTGAACCTTTTGTTGCTTTTCCTGTATCATCAAAAGCAGTAGGATGGTTAGTAGTGTTGTCCAGCATAGGTTCTGAATGTAAGCTTACCTGGCCAACATCAGAATCTGAGGCCTTTCTCAATTGTTCAGCTTCTTTCCTCTTCTTTTCTTCCTCATCCCTTTTTTTTACAATGCAAACTTGACTGAGGTTCCCCTGGTGTGCACAGTAGGAAAAGTAGTTTGGAAGACCCTCATACTGAATTTGTTGCCATCTTCCAATGGCAAAATCTTTGTCATTTGTACCCATCCAGATATGTGATGGTCTTTCTTTGGTGACATTGATCTGAATTTTCACCTTGGCTACACTTCCTCTGGTTTCTGAATAGAGGTTGCATCTAGGTACAAGAGTTTACCAATAGGGGCCAATAAAGCAGTAATAAACTCTTTATTATAGCAGTGCCATGGCAACTCAGGTAAGGTTACTCAAATATATAGGTTTTTCCTTTTCTGGAGTGAAATCATGAGTCCATAGTTGAAGCCTCATTAGCTGCCCTTCAATAAACATTCTCTGCTTAGACCACACATTGGCATGGTCTTCCTCATTGTCAAGATCAATATAAATGTGCCTTGAGTTGAAATGTCCTATCTTCACCCCTCCATTTAGCTCAGTCTGAATGATAAAGCTTTTTCTGATCAACTCTAATTTGGGCATGGTGTTAGAAAACTTCCCAATTAGAGTGAACTTGCAGGAGGCAGCCAATTGTTTTCATAGTCTTCCTAGTTAAAGATGATTGCAGGGTAGCCCTGTCTGGAGGTAAATATTGAAGCCACTAGATTGATGGGAACTTCAGTCTTAGCCTGATTGACCCTTAATTTTGAGGCATAGGATTGGACAATAGTGAAGGGAGCAGGTTCTGGGACCTGTGAATTTTTATAAGGAACTATGAGGTTTTGTGAATGAATTTTGGCATCAGGTTTGCTGCTAGGATGTATCAACTGACTGGCAGTCTGAACAGGGGGAGTGATGGACTGAAAGTTGCAAGTTAATTTGGTTAAATCCATAGGTTTTTTAGGGAGGAGTTTGTTCTTATCAACAACATTCAGCTGAGGCCCCTTAGTTAGCATATTCTGCCCACTGGCAGCAGGTGCACTGGACAGTATCACCACAGAGGGGCTATCCGTAGACTCCCCAAGATTTTTAGTCATCACAGGGGGCTTATCAAAAGGTAATTGGCTGTCCAACAAAGATTGATCATCAAAACACATGTTCATACCCTTATGCACACTCAGCTTAACAGAATTAACCATCTTAGGATCTTGAGCTACACAAGAGATAGAATTATTATGATCATAACTCTTACCTGCCAAGGATGTTGTATCCTTGGTGGGAACCTCCTGAGGTATGTTGTTGCTCGAAGCAACAACCAACTGAGGTTGTTGGAACTGGAATGAAACAGTAGGAGTAGCAAGAATTTCCACATTTCCAATTTCCAAGTCTTGAGATGATTCTGATACATTGGAGGCCTTAGGAACAAAATTCGAACCACCAATTTGACCTCCAATCCCTGATGAACCACCAATTTGACTGTGAACAGTAGCCGATGTTGGTAGAACCCTAATTCGTTGATTCGTGTGGATTGAGGAATGAAAATTTGGGGGTTTTTTGTGTGAGGAGGCTCTCCTTGTTCCCAGGTTCAGTTTGATATACATCAGAGCCGTCGAATTTCGCCGGAGCTCCGACGCCGTCAACTGCCTGAATCGCGGACTGTTTAACCAAATTAGCGGTCGTTGTAGTATGAATTCCTTGCCCCTGACTCAGTTTGGGAGTCATATGCATGTGTAGAGTACTCCGAGTATCCTTATTCCCGTCGGGAACAACCTTTTGAACATCGCCGACTTCGTCATTTTTCAAATCGACTACGGGGACAATGGACAAATCGAGAGTTGTGTGTGAGCGTCGTTCCTCACTCGTAGGGGTTCCCTGGTCCTTGGGAGTGACTGGAATCATGCCGGATTCCACCATGGCCAGAATCTCTTTTGCCCAGATGACTTCCTCTTCGCGGATCGCTGAGGGTTTTTTTCACGAAGTAGTGAAATTCCGGGGTGAATCGTAGGGAGTGGGTATGGTATTGAGATGCTCCTCAGGTCGGGGGTCATCTGTAGGTGAGTCTGGTGGCCGGAGGTGGCACACGCGCCATTCCGGTGAGCGTGGAACAGTGAACGGTTGAGAGAGAAATTAGAGTGAGAGAAATTTTTTAGATAAGATAGGTATTATTTTAACCAAACCTTGAAATTCACTAGTTGTATAACAAATAACTCCTTCAATCTTATAATCCACATACTTACTTGTGTTATTCATTACATGTTATTATTTTTTATAGCTAGAAAAAGAAATGATTTGAAATCTATTACAGTAAAAATAATATCCAAATCAGGTATCAATTATAACACAATAAAACGATCATCCGCAAAAGTAAAAAAAATACACAATTCACCTAAATAATATGAATAAATACAAAATAACATCAATTAATACCATAATATCATTTACTAACTAAATTTCAGCATTTAAATACCAAACATTAACAAACAAATACATCAATCAACCAACAATGCTATCAACAATTCACCAAACAACCAGTAACTATTTTTGGTTATTATAAATACCAAATACAATCAATAAACTTACCATCATTTTAAAAAATTATTAATAATATTAAATAATCTTAACACTAACAAAAATAACTAAATTTCTTCATATAAATACCAAGTAAGACCAAATTAACATCAAATAATACCAAAATAACACCAAATAACTAAATTTCATCACAAAAATACCAAAAAATTATCAACCAAATAAATCACACCAAACAAACCACTAAAAAAATAATGAGTCATACCATCGATAATTCACCAAAAAAATACTAACTATTTTGGTTCTTAGAAATTGAATACTATTAACACCAACATACCAAGTATAACAAGTATAAAGTGTCTCTTTAGTAATTTCATATTGAAATAATCAATAAAATAAGAAATAAATTATTGTTCATTAATATTTTATTTTCGAAAGAAAAAAAGACGATAAATATCATTAACTCCTTATTTCAATGAATAATTAATATATATCTTGTTTTTATTTTTTCTTTGTATTCCTTTAATTGTTTATTTATTGTTGATACATTTACTCCTTTTTTGGTACTTGGTTTAAATATTTATTAAACCTTGTTCCCCAAATTAATTAATGTTGCTTATTTTTTTTGTTTCATTCACTTTTTGTATTTAATTCGATCTAATTACATGTCTAGCCATTTGGTTTAGATTCTTATATTCATTTTATCAACTAATGATGTCATGTTCGTTTATTGGCAAGAAAAAATAATTGAATAACACGAATTACTTAAAAACATCAACTTAATATCTAAACTTATGTTCATAAATATCTAACATTTCCTACAAAATTTGGGACCAACTTAATACCCATATGCAACCATCTACTTTTTTCCAGATAATACGACTAGGTAAAAAAAATAAACAGATGTAAACTTTGTACAATATATGTGTCAATCCAAGACAATCATGTACTTTTTATCATTAATAGCTAACACTTTCTACAAATTTTTGCACCAAATTAATATTTATATTCAAATTATCTATCATTTTTTTTATATAACACGTTTATTTTAAAAAAATAATAATATAAACAGATGCAAGCTTTATATCTATCCAAGAAAAAAAATAAAGAAATTTATTTACTTTTTTAAAAGAAGAACAAACATGTTGCATCTCACTTACCATCGTGGTGAATCAAAATAGACACACTCTCCATATTCAACATAAAATCAATTTCAACTTTAACATAAAAGCAATGTGTTTAATGTTCAGCATATAATGTGTTTTGCTTTTGTTAAATATCGTTAATAAATACCAACAATTAATTAAGAGAAAGATTAAGAGTAAATTAAATAAATTCCACAAATCGCATTAATTAATCCTTTTTTAGTGTTTTCCGTGGCAATAGTTCATTAAAGTAAGATTTTTTTTCTAAAAAGTGATATTAAATTATTTTTTCTATTTCTTTTTTTTATTTTCCATATAGTTTTGTTTAAAAAAATATTGACATTTGATTGTAATTAAAGTCTATGGGCACAATCCTGTAATTTTGTTTCTTAAAATGTATAGGGATATTTTTTTTCCCGTAAGTAAACATATACTAGTTAATTAACTAACATATCTATGATTTGAATTAATCACGGCTCACTGCGAATTGTATAGTAAATTATATAAACGTTGTGCACGAATTGTACAGTAAAATATACAAATATTGTGAATTGTATAGCAGATTATACAAATACCGCAAACAATCAGTAACTATTTTTTATTATTACAAATACCAAATACAATCAATAAACTTACCATTGTTTTAAACAATTATAATAATATTAAATAATCTTAACATTAACAAAAATAACTAAAATTCTTCAAATAAATACCAAGTAAGACCAAATTAACATCAAATAATACCAAAATAACACCAACTAACTAAATCTCATCATAAAAATACCAAAAAATTATCAACCAAATAAATTATACCAAAAAATCACTAAAAAAATAATCAACCATACCATCGACAAATCACCAAAATAACACTAACTATTTTGATTCTTAGAAATTGGATACTATTAACACCAACATACCAAGTATAACAAGTATAAATGTCTCTTTAGCAATTTCATATTGAAATAATCAATAAAATAAGAAATAAATTATTGTTCATTAATATTTTATTTTTGAAAGAAAAAAAGACGATAAATGTCATTAACTTTTTATTTCAATGAATAATTAATATAGATCTTGTTTTTATTTTTTCTCGGTATTCCTTTAATTGTTCATTTATTGCTTATATATTTACTCCTTTTTTGATACTTGGTTTAAATGTTTATTAAAACTTGTTCCCCAAACTAATTAATGTTACTTATTTTTTTGTTTCATTCACTTTTTGTATTTAATTCGATCTAATTACATGTCTAGTCATTTGGTTTAAATTTTTATATTCATTTGATCAACTAATGATGTCATGTTCGTTTATTGACAAGAAAAAATAATTGACTAGCATGAATTACTTAAAAACATCAACTTAATATCTAGCACTTATGTTCATAAATATCTAACACTTCCTACAAAATTTGGCACCAACTTAATACCCATATGCAACCATCTACTTTTTTTTCCAGGTAATATGATTACTTACAAAAATAAACAGATGTAAACTTTTTACAATATATGTGTCAATCCAAGATAATCATGTACTTTTTATCATGAATAACTAACACTTTCTACAAATTTTTACACCAAATTAATACATATATTCAAACCGTCAACTATTTTTTTTATGTAATACGTTTACTTATCTTAAAAGAATAATAACATAAACAGATGCAAGCTTTATATCTATCTAAGAAAAAAAACACAAAGAAATTTATTTTTTTTTTTTAAAAAAGAACAAATTGTTACATCCCATTTACCATTGTGGTAAATCAAAATAGATACACTCTCCATATTCAACATAAAACCAATTTCAATTTTAACATAAAAGCAATGTGTTTAATGTTCAACATATAATGTGTTTTGCTTTTGTTAAATATCGTTAATAAATACCAACAATTAATTAAGAGTAAATTAAATAGATTCCACAAACCGCATTAATTAATCCTTTTTTTGTGTGTGTGTTTTTCATGGCAATAGTTCATTAAAGTAGCAGTTTTTTTTCTAAAAAGTGATATTAAACCATTTTTTCTATTTCTTTTTTGGTTTCCCATGTATGTATAGTTTTGTTTAAAAAAATGTTGACATTTGGTTGTAATTAAAGTCTATTGACACAATCCTGTAATTTTGCTTCTTAAAATGTATAAGGATATTTTTTTCCCGTAAGTAAACATATACTAGTTGATTAGCTAAATTAGCTATGATTTGAATTAATTACGGCTCGCAAAAAATATATAACATTAATTACAGTTTAAGTTTGTATTATTTGCACGTCTGTATATAGTGTAATATACAAACACTATGAATTGTATAGTGAATTATATATGACAATTTTTTTTATATTACGTAAATATGAATCCACAAATAAATAAAATTTGTAAGCTAATTAATTTAAATAGAGTTACTAGTACAAAACTACAAATATAAAACATAAAATCAAAAAAATAAAAGGAAATGATTAAAAGAATTTGAGGGGATTGAGAGATAGTTTAGTTATTTAGTGGTCTCATCCAAAAATTGATTGTTAAACTTTGTATTAATTATCTCTCTATTTTATAGGGATAAAATAAGAGCTTACTTTAAATATAACTTATCCCTGAATTAAGTAAAATAAAATAATCAAATAATAAATTTATTAGACTAAATTTTAATCCAAAGACTAATTCTTATTAATACTGCCTACCAAATGGTCCTTCATGTCTTTCACAAGCATGGCTGGAGCTAAGTGATGAGAGGATATTAAATTAAATTTCCTACCGTATAAATAGGATAAAAATGAAATGTATTCGTTAAATATAAATAATTGAATTTTTTTTCTTAAATAATTGAATCTCTTTGACATTAAATTTTTTTTTTTGGGTGAAATGGCAAATAAAGTTAAAAAAAATAATTGTATATCACAAGTTAATTTAATTTAATTTTATGTAGTCACCTAATTCGTTGAAGAATCAGGTCTTTCAGTTGCCTAACAAGAGGTAAAGTGTCAAATGTAATTAACACAATAAATTCTATTGTGAATTTTTTTTTTATTGAAAGGTATAAAAAATCATGACCTATTTTTATAAGATTTATCTCAAATATAAATCAGAAGTAAATATGTTACAATTTAAGAACAAGGAACAAACTGTCCTTTTTAAGATTGTAGCATTATCTTGAAAGTATTTACGATCAAGGAACAAACACCTATTTTAAAACATCTAGTAAAGTAAATATATTACAATTTAAGAATAAAAGAGCCAACATATCATAAATCATATTTGTTTCGACTTTGGATCTTCACCCATTTTCTCTTAAAAAGCTCTTTTTTGTGTGCAAATATACATGGTAATGTTTTCATGTTGAGTTGTTATTCCTTGATTCACACATTCATGCCATAAACCAAAATCTTCAAGAAATCCTTCTTGAGCTTGAAATCTGCTTTACATCAGTCTTCTTCAGTCTATTATGAAGGACCTGGTTATCTTCATTTTGTACATACAACTTGTATAATCTACTTCTTTCAATAGACATTTTAAGGGTCTTATTCTTCAGTAGTTTTTTATCTATCATAAGCACTTCCAGCTCCTTATTTAAGAGATGCTTAGAAACTGATTTGTATATGATATTTGTTATGTTTAACAATCATCAAAGCTTTACATTTAACTTACTTCAAAAAAATCCCAACACTCAACCTGTTTAAACTTTGTTTAAAAACAAGAAGAATGAAACAAATTGTATACAAATGTTGTGCGCAAATTATACAAATGTTACGAATTGTATAGTGAAATGTACAAATATTACTATAGCTATAGCTACGATATGTAATTACCTACAGTCGACCTATGTAAGTTGTAGGGTCCATACCCATGACAAAAAGGAAAAATGTCTTGCAGCAAAATGTTGAAAAAATGTTACTGCAAATGTTGAGAATTAAGATTTGATAGTTGGCCAACATTATAGTTTCACATTACAAAGTGTTGACATTATATATTGGCCTATGTGATTAGTGACATAGGCATGGTCTTCCCTTTCCCTATAAATTGAGAGCACTTGCTCTCTCATTAGACACACCAAAAAAAAGAGAAGAAAAAGAAAGAGAGCCACAGAGAGAAAGAAAAATATGTTGACTATTTTCTTCTGTGAGGTATACCATAGACTATAAAATAAAATAGTTTGTAAAGAAAAATAAAGTGTGTGTGCTTAGGAAATATTTTCCTAAAAGAAATAGTGAGTGACAAAAATAGTGAGACTATTTTTTATTTTATC
>JBCEWC010010271.1:0-17823 GCA_038996855.1 Solanum aculeatissimum | reverse complement strand
TATGCACTTACCTGGTTATCCCTCTGTTGCCTGGAGAGCTCGTCACCTCTTGCCAACCTGTCTAAATTAGCATAAGAGAAAAAAAAAAGCTCGTGACATGTCGTAATAGCTCATTAGGTGGGTAAAAAGAAACAAAACCAACCCAAAAATCAAAACTAAAACTAACACATAACAAGTCATGGGTTGCCTCCCAAGTAGCGCCTAATTTAACGTCGCGGCACGACGCTGCTCCCGAGACGGTCAAATCTCGATTCGCGGGCAGAACCGAACATGATCACCATGAAACCTGGTTAAAAAGCTGGGTCGAGTTCGGATGGCTCGAAACCCGATGCGCGGGCCTACCCGAATCCGAACCGGTCTTAACCCTATTAATGGGCTGGCCCAATCCCGAGATGGTCGAATCCCGATTCGCGGGCCAAACTGAACACGATCACTTGGAAACCCGATTAATGGGCCGAACCGAGTTTGAACAGCTCGAAACCCGATGCGTGGGCCTACCTGAGTCCAAACCAGTCTTAACCCAATTAATGGGCCGGTCCGAGCCCAAGATGGATGAATCTCAATTCACGGGTTGAACCGAACACGATCACGTGGAAACCAGATTAATGGGTCGGGTCGAGTTCGGCCGAATCGAAACCGATGCGTGGGCCTACCCGAGTTCAAATCGGTCTTAACCCTATTAATGGGTCGGCCCGAGCCCGAGACGATCAAATCATGATTCGCTGGCCAAACGAAACACAATCACATGGAAACCCGATTAATGGGCTGAGCCTAGTCTTGACGGCTCGAAACCCGATGCGCGAGCCTACCCGAGTATGAACCGGTATTAACCCTATAATGGGTCGGCCCGAGCCCAAAATAGTCAAATCTTGATTTGCCGGTTGAATCGAACACGATCACCTGGAACCTGATTAATAAGTCGGGTCAAGTCCAGACGTCTCGAAACATTATGTGCGGGCCGACCCGAGTCTGAACCAGACTTAACCTTATTAATGGGCTAGCCCGAGATAGTCAAATCTCGATTCACGAGCTGAACTGAACACGATCACCTAGAAACCTGATTAATAAGCCGGGTCGAGTGCGAACGGCTCGAAACACAATGTGCGGACCTACCCGAGTCGGAATCGGTCTTAACCATATTAATGGGCCGGCCCTAGCCCGAGACGGTCGAATCTCGATTCATGGACCGAACCAAACACGATCACCTGGAAACCAGATTAATGGGTCGGGCCGAGTCCGAACGGCTTGAAACACGATGCGCGGGCCTACTCGAGTCTGAACAGGTCTTAACCCTATTAATGGGCTGGCCTGATCCCGAGATGGTCTAATCTCAATTTGCAGGCCGAACCGAACACGATCACCTAGAAACCTGATTAATGGGCCGGACCGAGTCTGGATGCCTCGAAACCCGATGCGCGGACCTACCCAAGTCCGAACCCATCTTCACCCTATTAATGGGCCGGTTCGAACCCGAGACAGTTGAATCTCGATTCGCGAGCTTAATCGAACACGATCACCTGGAAACCCGATTAGGATCTAAACCCGATGCGCGGGCCTACCTGATTCTTAACCGGTCTTAACCCGAATAATGGGCCGGCCTGAGCCCGAGATGGTCGAATCTCGATTCGCTGGCCGAACCGAACACGATCACCTAGAAACCCAATTAATGGGTCAAGCCGAGTCCGAATAGTTCGAAACCCGATGCGCAGGCCTACCCGAATCCTAACTGGTTTTAACCCTATTAATGGGTCGTCCTAAACCCGAGATGGTCGAATCTCGATTCGCAGGCCGAACCCAACACGATCACCTGGAAACTCGATTTATGGGCCGCACCGAGTCCGGATGGCTAGAAATCTGATGCGCGGGCCTACCCGAGTCTGATACGGTCTTAACCCTATTAATGGGCTGGCCCAAGCCCGAGACGGTCGAATCTCGATTCGCGGGCTAAACCGAACAAGATCACTAAGAAACACGATTAATGGGCTGGGCCGAGTCCGGATGGCTCGAAACCCAATGCGCGTACCTACCTGAGTATGAATCGGTCTTCACCCTATAAATGGGTCGGCCCGAGCCTGAGATGATCGAATCCCGATTCGCGGGCCGAACCGAACACAATCACCAAGAAACCCAATTAATGAACTGGGCTGAGTCCGGATGGCTCGAAACCTGATGCGAGGGCCTACCCGAGTCAGAACCGATCTTAACCCTATTAATGGGTCATCCTGAGCACGAGCGGGTCAAATTTATATTAGCGGGCTGAATCGAACACGATCACCTGGAAACTCGATTAATGGGCCGGGTCAATTCCGGATGGCTCGAAACTCGATGTGCGATCCTACCCGAGTCTGAACCGGTCTTAACCCTATTAATGGGTCGACCCGAGTCAGAGTCGGTCGAATCTCAATTCTCGGGCTGAATCAAACACAATCACCTGGAAAATCGCTTAATGGTCCAGGGAGAGACTGGATGGCTCGAAACCCGATGCACGGGCCTACCCGAGTCTGAACCAGTCTTAACCCTATTAATGGGCCGGTCCGAGCCCGAGACGGTCGAATCTCGATTCGCTAGAAAAACCGAACACGATCACTTGAAAACTTGATTAATGGGTCAGGCCGAGTTTAGACGGCTCGAAACCCGATGCATAGGCCTACCCGAGTTCGAACTGGTCTTAACCCTTTTAATGGGACGGTCCAAACTCGAGACGGTCGAATCTCGATTCACGTGCCAAACCAAACCTGATAACTTGTAAACCCGATTAATAGGCCGGCCGAGTCCAGACGGCTCAAAACCCGATGCACGGGCCTACCCGAGTTCGAACCGGTCTTAACCCTGTTAATGGGTTGGCTCGAGCCCGAGACGGTCGAATCTTGATTAGCGAGCCGAACCAAACACGATCACCTGGAATCCTGATTAATGGGCAGGGCCGAGTCCGGATGGAACGAAACCCGATGCGCGGGCCTACCCGAGTCAGAACAGGTCTTAACCCTATTAATGGGCAGGCCCGAGCTCGAGATGGTCGAATCTCGATTCGTGGGCTGAAGCGAACACGATCACTTGGAAACTCGATTAATTGGCCGGACCGAGTTCGGCCGGCTCAGAACCCAATGCGCGGGCCTACCCGAGTCTGAACCGGTCTTAACCTTATTAATGGGCCGACCTGAGCCCGAGTCGGACGAATCTCGATTCGCGAGCTAAACCGAACACGATCACCTGGAAACCCGATTAATGGGTTGGGCCAATTCCGGATAGCTCGAAACCCAATGAGCGGGCATACCCAAGTCTAAACCGGTCTTAACCCAATTATTGTGCCGAACCGAGCACGAGACGGTCGAATCTCGATTCACGAGCAAAACCGAACACGATCATGTGGAAACCCAATTAATGGGCCGGGCTTAGTCCGAACGGCTCGAAACCCAATGCGCGAGCCTTCCTAAATTCAAACCAGTCTTAACCCTATTAATGGATCGGCCCGAGCCCGAGCCGGTCGAATCTCGCTTCGTGGGTTGAATCGAACACGATTACCTAGAAACCTAATTAATAGGAAGGGCTGCTTCTGAACGGCTCGAAACCCGATGTGCGGGCGTACTCGAGTCCGAACCAGTCTTAACCCTATTAATAGGCCGGCCAGAGCCCGAGACGATCGAATCTCTATTCGTGGGCCAAACCAAACACGATCTCCTTGATACTCGATTAATGTGTCGGGCAGAATCCGAATAGCTCAAAACCCGATGCGCAGGCCTACCCGAGTTCGAATCGTTCTTAACCCTATTAATGGGTTAGCCCGAGTTCGAGTCGATAAAATCTCGATTCACGGGCCGAATCAAACACGATCACCTGGAAACCTGATTAATGGGCCAGGTCGTGTCCAGATGACTCGAAACCTGATGCACGGGCCTACCCGAGTCTGAACCGATCTTAACCCTGTTAATGGGTCGAACCGAGCACGAGACGGTTGAATCTCGATTCGCAGGCCGAACCAAACACGATCACCTGGAAACCTGATTAATGGGCCGGGCCGAGTCCGGATGGCTCAAAACTCGCTGCACGGGCCTACCCAAGTCCGAACCGGTCTTAACCCTATTAATGGGTCAGCCCGAGCTCGAGACGGTCGAATCTCGATTCGAGGGCTGAACCGAACACGATCACTTGGAAACCCGATTAATGGGCCGGAATGAGTCCGGTCGGCTCAAAACCCGATGCGTGGGCCTACCCGAGTCCGAACTGGTCTTAACCCTATTAATGGGTCGGCCTGAGCCTAAGACTGTCGAGTCTCTATTAGCGGGCCGAATCAAACACCATCACCTCGAAACTCGATTAATGGGCTGGGCCAAGTCCGGATGGCTCGAAATCTGATGCGCAGGTCTACCCGAGTCTGAATTGGTCTTAACCCTATTAATGGGCTGGCCCGAGCTCGAGACGGTCGAATCTTGATTCACATGCCGAACCGAACATTATCACCTAGAATCCCGATTAATGGGCCGGGCCGAGTCCGGATGGCTAAAAACCCGATGCACGGGCCTACCCGGGTCTGAACTGGTCTTAACCCTATTAATGGGTCAGCTCGAGCTCGAGATGGTTGAATGTCGATTCGCGTGCTGAACCGAACACGATCACCTGAAACCTGATTAATGAGTCGGAAGGCTCGAAACCCAATGAGCAGGCCTACCCTAGTCCGAACCGGTCTTAACCCTATTAATTAGCCTAATCGAGCACGAGATGGTCGAATATCAATTCACAGGCCAAACCGAACACGATCACCTGGAAACTCGATTAATGGCCTGGCACGATTAATGGCTCGAAACCCGATGCGCGGGCCTACCCAAGTCCGAACCGGTCTTAACCCTATTAATGGGCTGGCACGAGATCGAGACAGTCGAATCTCGATTCGCGGGCTGAACCGAACACGATCACCTAGAAACCCGATTAATAGGCCGGGCCGAGTCCAGACGGCTCGAAACCCGATGCGCAAGCCTACCCAAGTTCGAACCGGTCTAAACCCTATTAATGGGCCGGCCCGAGCCCGAGACGGTCGAATCTCGATTCACGGGCCAAATCGAACATGATAACCTGGAAACTCGATTAATGGTTCGGGCCGAGTCCGGATGGCTCGAAACCCGATGCGCAGGCCTACCCGAGTTTGAACCGGTCAGAACCTTAATAATGGGTCAACCCAAGCTCCAGACGGTCGAATCTCGATTCACATGCCGAACCGAACATGATCTCTTGGAAACCTGATTAATGGGTCGGGCTGAGCCCAGACGGTTCGAAACCCGATGCGCGGGCCTACTTGAATTCGAACCGGTCTTAACTCTATTAATGGTTTAGCTCGAGCCTGAGATGGTCGAATCTCGATTTGTGAGCCGAACCAAACACGATCACCTAGAATCCCGATTAATGGGCCGGGCCGAGTCCTGATGGCTCGAAACCCGATGCGCGGACCTACCCGAGTCCGAACCGGTCTTAACCCTGTTAATGGGCTGGCCCGAGATCGAGACAGTCGAATCTCGATTCGTGGGCTGAACCGAACAAAATCACTTGGAAACCCGATTAATGGGCCAGAATGAGTCCAGATGGCTCAAAACCCGATGTACGGGCCTACCCAAGTCCGAACCGGTCTTAACCCTATTAATGGGTCGGCCCGAGCCCGAGTCGATCGAATCTCGATTCACGGGCTGAACTGAACACGATCACCTGGAAACCCGATTAATAGGTCGGGCCGAGTCCAGACGGCTCGAAACCCGATGTGCGGGCCTACCAAAGTCCGAACCGGTCTTAACCCTATAATGGGCCGGCCCGAGCCCGAGACTGTCGAATCTCGATTAATGGGCCGGGCCGAATCCGAATGGATCGAAACCCGATGCGCAGGCCTTCCTGAGTTTGAACTGGTCAGAACCCTATTAGTGGGTCGACCCGAGCTTGAGACGGTCGAATCTCGATTCGCATGCCGAACCTAACATGATCACTTGGAAACCCGATTAATGGGTCGGGCCGAGTCCAAATGGTTCGAAACCCGATGCGTGGGCCTACTCGAATCCTAACCGGTCTTAACTCTATTAATGGTTCAGCTCGAGGCCGAGATGGTCGAATCTCGATTCGTGAGCCGAACCAAACACGATCACCTAGAATCCCGATTAATAGGCCGGGCCGAGTCCGAAAGGCTCGAAACCCAATATGCGAGCCTACCCGAGTCCGAACCGGTCTTAACCCTATTAATGGCTTGGCCCGAGATCGAGACAGTCGAATCTCGATTCGCGGGCTGAACCAAACACAATCACTTGGAAACCCGATTAATGGGCCGAAACGAGTCCAGATGGCTCGAAACCCGGTGTACGGGCCTACCCAAGTCTGAATCGATCTTAACCCTATTAATGGGCCCGTCCGAGCCTGAGACGGTCGAATCTCGATTCGCGGGCCGAATAAAACATGATAACCTAGAAACTTGATTAATAGGTCGGGCCGAGTCCGAATGGCTCGAAACCCGATGCACAGCCCTACCCGAGTTTGAACTGGTCAGAACCCTATTAATGGGTCGACAAGAGCTCGAGACGGTCGAATCTCGATTCACATGCCGAACCGAACACGATCACTAGGAAACCCGATTAATGGGTCGGGCCGAGTCCAGACAGTTCGAAACCCGATGCGTGGGCCTACTCGAATCCGAACCGGTCTTAACTCTATTAATGGTTGAGCTCGAGCCCGAGATGGTCGAATCTCGATTCGTCAACCGAACCAAACACGATCACCTACAATCCCGATTAATGGGCCGGGTCGAGTTCAGATGGCTCGAAACCCGATGCGCGGGCCTACTCGAGTCCTAACCGGTCTTAACCCTATTAATGGGATGGCCCGAGATCGAGATAGGCGAATCTCAATTCGCTGGTTGAACCGAACACAATCACTTGGAAATGTGATTAATGGGCCGGAACGAGTCCAGATGGCTCGAAACCCGATGCACGGGCCTACCCAAGTCCGAACCGGTCTTAACCCTATTAATGGGTCAGCCCGAGCCCGAGTCGGTCGAATCTCGATTCACGAGCTGAACTAAACACGATCACTTGGAAACCCGATTAATAGGCCTGGCCGAGTCCAGACGGCTCGATACCCGATGCGCGGGCCTACCCAAGTCTGAACCGGTCTTAACCCTATTAATGGGCCGAACTGTGCACGAGACGGTCGAATCTCGATTCACGGGCAAAAGCAAACACGATCACCTGAAAACCCGATTAATGGGCCAGGCCGAGTCCGGACGGCTTGAAACCCGATGCGCGGGCCTACTCGAATGCGAACCGATTTTAACGCTATTAATGGGTCGGCCCGAGCCCGAGCCGGTAGAATCTCGATTCGCGGTCCAAATCGAACACGATCATTTGGAAACCCAATTAATAGGCCGGGCCACGTCCGGACGGCTTGAAACTCGATATACGGGCCTACTCTAGTTTGAACCGGTCTTAACCCTATTAATGGGCTGACCAGAGCCCGAGACGATCAAATCTCAATTCATGGGTTGAACCGAACACAATCTCCTGGAAACCCAATTAATGTGTCGGGCCGAGTCCGGACGGCTCGAAACCCGATGCGTGGGCCTACCCGAGTCTGAACCGGTCTTAACCCTATTAATGGGTTGTCCCGAGTACGAGCCGGTCGAATCTCGATTCGCGGGTCGAATCTAACACAATCACCTGGAAACCCGATTAATGGGCCGGGAGATTCCGAACGACTCGAAACCCGATGTACGGGCCTACCCGAGTCCGAATCGGTCTTAACCCTATTAAAGGGCCGAACCGAGCACGAGACGATCGAATCTCGATTCGCGGGCTGAACCAAACACGATCACCTAGAAAACCCGATTAATGGGCCAGACCGAGTCCGAATGGATCGAAACTCGATACGCAGGACTACCCGAGTCTGAACCAGTCTTAACCCTATTAATGGGCCGGCTCGAGTTCGCGCCGGTTGAATCTCGATTCGCGGGTCAAATCTTACACGATCACCTGGAAACTCGATTAATTGGCCGGGCGGAGTCTGGATGACTCGAAACCCGATGCGCGGGCCTATCCTAGTCTGATCCTATCTTAACCCTATTAATGGGCCAAACCGAGCACGAGACAGTCGAATCTCGATTCACGGGCCAAACCGAACATGATCACCTGGAAATTCGACTAATGGGCAGGGCTGAGTCCGGCTGGCTCGAAACTCGATGTGCGAGCATACCCGAGTCTGAATCGGTCTTAACCCTATTAATGGGTCGGCCCGAGCCCGAGACGGTCGAATCTCAATTCGCGGGCCGAACCAAACACGATCACTTGGAAATAGGGGTGGGCGTTCGGTTCTTCAGTTTTCAGTTTTGAAAAATTGTGCACCATATACCGAACTGTAATATTTCGATTCAGTTTGGTTTTTTCAAGTTCGGTTCGATTTTATTCGGTGTTTTTAAAATAGTTTTTTGGTGCACACTAATGAAAAATAAAATGAGGACAAAATAAATATAAGACACTTAAATATTTAAAATCATATTAAATGATGATATGCTTCCATGGAACACTAATTGTTCTAAAAGACTATATTTATCTTTGTAAAGAACTTGCGCCTCCAACAATTGCTTGAGGATACCATGCACGAAAATATCCTTTACATGACATAAATTGGCAAAAATATGGTTGAATTTCTCTTGGAAAATAATATTTCAAGGTAATTATATAAATTATAAATTTGTTACTACTTTGACTTGTTTCATGAATGATTTAATTGCTAATTGATTTATACATATATATATATATATATATATAATTTTATTTTTTTGGTCTAATATATATATATAATTTTTTAAAAAAAAATTATATAAAACTTCAGTTTTTCGGTGCACCGCGATTTCGGGACCCTTACATCGAGAACCGAACCGAAGAACCAAAAAACCGAAAACAAAACCAAAATCGAATCGAAAAACCAAAAAACCGAGTCTGAACCGGTCTTAACCAAATTAATGGACCGACCCGAGCTCGAGTCGGTCGAATCTCGATTAGCAGGCTGAACCGAACACGATCACCTCGAAACTCGATTAATAATTCGAGCTGAGTATGGATGGCTCAAAACTCGATGCACGGGCCTACCCAAGTCCGAACCGTGCTTAACCCTATTAATGGTTTGAGCCTGAGACGGTCAAATCTCGATTCGCGAGCTGAACCGAACACAATAACCTAGAAATCCAATTAATGGGTCGGGCCGAGTTCGGACGGCTCAAAACCCGATGCGCGGCCTACCCAAGTCTGAACTGGTCTTAACCCTATTAATTGGCCGAACCGAGCACGAGATGGTCGAATCTCGACTCTCGGGCCAAATCGAACACGATCACCTAGAAACCCAACTAATGGGCCGGGCCGAGTCCGTAAGGCTCAAAACCCGATGTGCGAGACTACCTGAATCCGAACCGGTCTTAACAATATTAATGGACCAACACGAGCCCGAGCCGGTCGAATCTCGATTCGCGAGCCGAATCGAACACGATCACCAGGAAACCCGATTAATGGGCTGGGCTGCGTCCGGATGGCTCAAAACCCGGTGCGCGGGCCTACCCGAGTCCAAACCAGTCTTAACCCTATTTATGGGCCGGCGAGAGCCCTAGATGATCGAATCTCGATTCGAGGTCCAAATCGAACACGATCTTCTGGAAACCCGATTAATGTGTAGGGCCAAGTCTGGACGGCTTGAAACCCGATGCGCGGGCCTACCCGAGTCCGAACCGATCTTAACCCTAATAATGGGCCGGCCCTAGCCTGAGTCGGTCGAATCTCGATTTGTGGGTTGAACCGAACACGATCACCTGGAAACCCAATTAATGGGCCGGGCCGAGTCCGTAAGGCTCAAAACCCGATGTGCGAGACTACCTGAATCTGAACCGGTCTTAACCATATTAATGGACCATCACGAGCCCGAGCCGGTCGAATCTCGATTCGCGAGCCAAATCGAACACGATCACCAGGAAACCCGATTAATGGGCTGGGCCGCGTCCGGACGGCTCGAAACCCGGTGCGCGGGCCTACCCGAGTCCAAACCGGTCTTAACCCTATTTATGGGCCGGCCAGAGCCCGAGATGATCGAATCTCGATTCGCGGTCCAAACCGAACACGATCTTCTGGAAACCCGATTAATGTGTAGGGCCGAGTCTGGACGGCTTGAAACCCGATGCGCGGGCCTACCCGAGTCCGAACCGATCTTAACCCTATTAATGGGTCGGCCCTAGCCTGAGTCGGTCGAATCTCGATTTGTGGGTTGAACCGAACACGATCACCTGGAAACCCGATTAATTGGTCGGGTCGCGTCCGGATGGCTGAAAACCTGATGCGCGGGCCTACCCTAATCCGAACAGGTCTTAACCCTATAAATGGGCCAGCCCGAGCCCAAGATGGTCGAATCCCGATTTGCGGGCCGTACCGAACATGATCACCTAGAAACTCTATTAATGGGCCGGGCCGAGTTTGGACGGCTCAAAACCCGATGCGCGGGCCTACCCAAGTCTGAACTGGTCTTAACCCTATTAATTGGCCAAACAGAGCACGAGACGGTCGAATCTCGATTCACGGGCCAAACCGAACACGATCACCTAGAAACCCGACTAATGGGTCGGGCCGAGTCCGGAAGGCTCGAAACCTGATGTGCGAGACTACCTGAATCCGAACCGGTCTTAACCATATTAATGGACCGGCCCGAGCCGATCGAATCTCGATTCGCGGGCCGAATCGAACACGATCACCAGGAAACCCGATTAATGGGCTGGGCCGCGTTCGGATGGCTCGAAACCCGGTGCGCGGGCCTACCCAAGTCTGAACCGGTCTAATCCCTATTAATGGGCCGGCCAGAGCCCGAGATGATCGAATCTCGATTCGTGGTCCGAACCGAACATGATCTTCTGGAAACACGATTAATGTGCAAGGTCGAGTCCGGACGGCTCGAAACTCGATGCGCGCGCCTACCTGAGTCCGAACCGGTCTTAACCCTATTAATGGGCCGGCCCTAGCCTGAGTCGGTCGAATCTCGATTCGTGGGTTGAACCGAACATGATCACCTGGAAACCCGATTATTTTTTCGGGCCGCGTTCAGATGGCTCAAAACCCGATGCGCGGGCCTACCCTAATCCGACCTGGTCTTAACCCTATAAATGGGTCGGCCCGAGCCCAAGACGGTCGAATCCCGATTTTCGGGCCGTACCGAACATGATCACCTAGAAGCTCTATTAATGGGCCGGGTCGAGTCCGGACGGCTCGAAACTCGATGCGCGATCCTACCCGAGTTTGAACTGATCTTAACCCTATTAATGGGCCGACCCGAGTCAGAGTCGGTCGAATCTCGATTTCGCGGGCTGAATCGAACACGATCACTTGTAAAACCGCTGTATGGGCCAGAGTGAGTCCGAACAGCTCGAAACCCGATGCGCGGGCCAACCCGAGTCCGAACCGGTCTTAACCCTATTAATGGGTTGGTCCAAGCCAGAGACGGTCGAATCACGATTCTCGGGCTCAACCGAGCACGATCATCTGGAAACCCGATTAATGGGTCGGGCCGAGTCCGGCTGGCTCGAAACCCGATGCGTAGGCCCACCCGACTCTGAACCGGTCTTAACCCTATTAATGGGCCGGCCAGAGGAGGAGATGGTCAAATCCCGATTCGCAGGCCAAACCGAACACGATCACTTGAAAACTCGATTAATGGGCCGGGCCTAGTCCGGATGGCTTGAAACCCAATGCGCGGGCCTACCCGAGTCTGAACCGGTCTTAACCCTATTAATAGGCCGGCCCGAGCCCGAGACGATCGAATCCCGATTAGCGAGCTGAACCGAATACGATCACTTGGAAACAAGATTAATGGCCTGGGCTGAGTTTGGATGGCACAAAACCCGATGCGCGGGCCTACCCGAGTCCGAACCAGACTTAACCTTGTTAATGGGTCGGCTCGAGTCTGAGACAGTCAAATCTCGATTCGCGGGCCAAACTGAACACAATCACCTGCAATCCCGATTAATGGGCAGGGCCGAGTCCGGACGGATCAAAACCCGATACGAAGGCCTACCCGAGTCTGAACCGGTCTTAACCCTATTAACGGATCGGTCCAAGCCAGAGACGGTCGAATCTCGATTCGCGGGCTGAATCGAACATGATCACCTGGAAACTCGATTAATGGGTCGAGCCGAGTCCAGAAGGCTCAAAACCAGATGCGCAGACCTACCCGAGTCCGAATCGGTCTTAACCGTATTAATGGGCCGGCCCGAGCTCAAGACGATTGAATTTCTATTCGCGTGACGAACCCCACACGATCACCTGGAAACTAGATTAACGTGTTGGGCCGAGTCCAGACGACTCGAAAGCCGATGTGCGGGCCTACCCGAGTCTGAACCGGTCTTAACATTATTAATGGGCTGGCCCGAGTCCAAGCTGGTCAAATCTCGATACGCAGGCCGAATCTAACACGATCACCTGGAAACCCGATTAATTGGCCGGGCCGAGTCCGGACGATTCGAAACTCAATGCGCGGGCCTACTCAAGTCCGATCTTGTCTTAACCCTATTAATGGGCCGAACCGAGCACGAGACGGTCGAATCTCGATACACGGGCCAAACCGAACACGATCACCTGGAAACCCGATTAATGGGCCGACCCGAGTCCTGACGACTTGAAACCCGATGCGCAGGCCTACCCTAATCCAAATCGGTCTTAACCCTATTAATGGGCCAGCCCGAGCCCGAGCCAGTCAAATCTCGATTCTCGTACCAAATCGATCACGATCACCTGGAAACCCGATTAATGGGATGGGCCGCATTCGGACGGCTCAAAACTCGATGCGCGGGCCTACCCGAGCCCGAGATGGTCGAATCTCGATTCGCGAGCTGAACCTAACACTATCACTAGGAAACATGATTGAAGGGCCGAGCCGAATTCGGACGGTTCGAAACCCGATGTGCGGGACTACCCGAGTCTGAACTGGTCTTAACCCTATAAATTGGTCTGCCCGAGCCCGAGACGGTCGAAAACCGATTCGCGAGCCGAGCCGAAACGAACATGATAGCCTAGAAACTTTATTAATGGACCAACCCGAGTCTGAATGGCTCGAAACCCGATGTGCGGGCGTACCCGAGTCTGAACCGATCTTAATCCTATTAATGGGTCAGTCCGAGCATGAGCGGGTCGAATTGCGATTCGCGGGCTGAACCAAACACGATCACCTAGAAACTCGATTAATGGGCCGGTTCGAGTTCGGACGGCTCCAAACCTGATGCGCGATCCAACTTGAGTCTGAACTGATCTTAACCCTATTAATGGGCTGGCCCGAGTCAGAGTCGATCAAATTTCGATTCGCGGGCCGAATCAAACACGATCACTTGGAAAACTGCTTAAATGGTTGGGGAAAGTCCGGACGACACGAAACCCGATGTGTGGGCTTACCCGAGTCTGAACTGAACTTAACCCAATTAATGGGCCGTCTGAACCCGAGACAGTCGAATGTCGATTCGGGGGCTAAACCGAACACGATCACCTGGAAACCCGATTAATAGGCCGGGCCGAGTCCGGACGGCTCGAAACTCGATGCGCGGGCCTACCTGAGTCTGAATCGGTCTTAACCCTATTAATGGGTCGGCCCGAGCCCAAGTCGGTCGAATCTCAATTCACATGCTAAACTGAACACGATCACCTAGAAACACGATTAATGGTTCGGGCCGAGTCCGGATGGCTCGAAACCTGATGCACGGGCCTACCCAAGTCCGAACCGGGCTTAACCCTATTAATGGGGTGGCTTGAGCCCAAGACGGTTGAATCTCGATTCGCGGTCTAAACCAAACAAGATCACTTGGAAACTCGATTAATGGGTCAGAACGAGTCCGGATGGCTCGAAACTCGATGCGCGGGCCTACCCGTGTCCGAACCAGTCTTAACCCTATTAATGGGCTGGCCCGAGCCCGAGACGGTCAAATCTCGATTCGCGGGCTGAACCGAACATGATCACTTGGAAACGTGATTAATTGCCCGGGCCGAGTTCGGATGGCTCAAAACCCGATGCGCGGGCTTACCTTAGTCTGAACCAGTCTTAACAATATTAATGGGCTGGCTCGAGTCCAGACGGTCAAATCTCAATTCGCGGGCCGAACTGAACGCAAACACTTAGAAACCAGATTAATGGGTCGCACCGAGTCTGGTCGGATCAAAACCTGATACGTGGGCCTACTCGAGTCTGAACCGATCTTAACCCTATTAACAGGCCGGCCCAAGCGCGAGACGGTCGAATCTCGATTCGCAGGCTGAATCGAATACGATCAACTGGAAACTCGAAACCCGATGCACGATCCTACCGGAGTCTGAACCGGTCTTAACCCTATTAATGGGTCGGCCCGAGCCCGAGACGGTCGAATCTTGATTCGTTTGCTGAATCGAACACGATCACCTAGAAACGCGATTAATGGGCCAGGCCGAGTTCGGATAGATCGGAACCCGATGCGCAGGCCTACCCGAGTCCGAACCGGTCTTAACCCTATTAATGGGCTGGCCCGATCTTGAGACAATCGAATCTCGATTCGTGGCCTGAACCGAACACGATCACTTAGAAACGTGATTAATAGGCCGGACCGAGTCTGGCCGGTTCGAAACCCGATGAGCGGGCCTACCCGATCACTAGGAAACACGATCAATAGGAAACACGATCAATGGGCTGAACACGATCACTAGGAAACACGATCAATGGGCTGCGCCGAGTCCAGATGGTTCGAAACTTGATGCGCGGGCCTACCCGAGTCTGAACCGGTCTTAACCTTATAAATGGGCCGGCTCGAGCCCAATACGGTCGAATCCCAATTTGCGGGCCGAACCAAACACGATCACCTAGAAACCCAATTAATGGGCCGGGCTGAGTCCGGACAGCTTGAAACCCGATGCGCGGGCCTACCCGAGTCTGAATAGGTCTTAACCCTATTAATGGGTCGGCCCAAGCCCGAGCGGGGCGAATTTCTATTCGCGGGCAGAACCGAACACGATCACCTGGAAACTCGATTAATGGGCCGGGTAGAGTCCGGACGACTCGAAACCCGATACGCGGGCCAACCTGAGTCCGAACCAGTCTTAACCCTATGAATGGGCCGGCTCGAGTCCGAGATGGTCGAATCTCGATTCGTGGGCCGAACTGAACACGAACACCTGGAAACCCAATTAATGAGTCAGGCCGAGTCTGGACGGATTGAAACCTGATACGCGAGCTTACCCGAGTCAGAATCGGTCAAAACCCTATTAACGGGCTGGCCCGAGCCAGAGGCGATCGAATCCCGATTCATGGGCCGAATCAAATATGATCAATTTGAAACTCGATTAATAGGCCAGGCCGAGTCCAGAAGGCTCGAAACCCGAAGCTCGGGCCTACTCGAATCCGAACAGGTCTTAACCCTATTAATGGGTCGACCGGAGCTCGAGACGGTTGAATCTCGATTCGCAGGCCAAACCGAACACGATCACTTGAAAACCTGATTAATAGACTGGGCAGAGTCCGGATGTCTCGAAACCCGATGCGCGGGCCTACCCGAGTCTGAACCGGTCTTAACCCTATTAATGGGCCGGCCTGAGCTCGAGACGGTCGAATCTCGATTCGTGGGCCGAATCAAACACGATCACCTGGAAACTCGATTAATGGGCCGGGTCGAGTCCGGACGGCTCGAAACCCGATGCGCAGGCCTACCCAAGTCCGAACTGGTCTAAACCCTATTAATGGGTCGGCCCGAGTTTGAGATGATTGAATCTCGACTCGAGGGCTGAACCCAACACAATCACTTGGAAACGCGATTAATGGGCCGGACCGAGTCTGGTCAGCTCGAAACCCGATGCGCGGGCCTACCCGAGTCCGAACCGGTCGTAACCCTATTAATAGACCGGCCCGAGCCCGAGTCGGTCGAATCTTGATTCGCGGGCTGAACCGAACACGATCACCTGGAAACCTGATTAATTTGCCAGGCCGAGTTTGGACGGCTCGAAATCGGATGTGCGGGCCTACCCAAGTCTGAATCGGTCTTAACCCTAATAATGGCCTGAACCGAGCACGAGACGGTCGAATCTCGATTCACGGGCCAAATCAAACACGATCACCTGGAATCCCGATTTATGGGTTGGGCCACATCCGGATGGTTCGAAACCCGATGCGCGAGCCTACTCGAGTCCGAACCGATCTTAACCCTATTAATGGGCTGGCTCAAGCCCGAGACGGTCGAATCTCAATTCCCGAGCAGAACCGAAGACGATCAGTAGGAAAAACTATTAATGGCCCGGGCCGAGTCCGGATGGTTCGAAACCCGATGCGTGATAATGGCCGGCCCAAGCCTAAGACGGTCGAATCCCGATTTGCGGGATAAATCCAACACAATCACCTATAAACCCAATTAATGGGGCAGGCCGAGTACAGACGGCTCGAAACCCGATGCGCGGGCCTACCCGAGTTTGACCAGGTCTTAACCCTATTAATGGGCCGGCTCGAGTCAGAGTCGGTCGAATCTCAATTCGCAGGCCAAATTGAACACGATCACCTGGAAAACCGCTTACTGGGCCGGGGCTAGTCCAGACGGCTTGAAACCTGATGCGCGGGCCTACCCGAGTCTGAGCCGGTCTTAACCCTATTAATGGGTCGGTTCGAGCCCGAGATGGTCGAATCTCGATTCACGGGCTGAACCGTACACGATCATCTGAAAACCTGATTAATGGTCCGGGCCGAGTTCGGCTGGCTCGAAAGTCGATGCACGGGCCTACCCGAGTCTGACTCGATCTTAACCCTATTAATGGGCCGACCCAAGCCCGACACGGGCGAATCTTGATTCGCAGACCGAATCGAACACGATCACCTGCAAACCTGATTAATAGGCCGGGCCGAGTCCGGACGGCTCAAAACCTGATGCGTAGGCCTACCCGAGTCCAAACGGTCTTAACCTTATTAATGGGCCGGCCCGAGCCCGAGACGGTCGAATCCCGATTATCAGGCGGAACCAAAAATGATCACCTGGAATCCCGATTAATGGGCCGGGCAGAGTCCGGACTGCTCAAAACCATATGTGCGGGCCTACCCGAGTCTGAACCGGTCTTAACCCTATTAATGGGTCGGCCCAAGTCTGAGCCGGTCGAATCTAGATTCCCGAGCTGAACCGAACATGATCTCTAGGAAACACGATTAATGGGTCAGGGTGAGTCCGGATGGTTCAAAACCTGATGCGCGGGCCTACCCGAGTCCGAACCCATCTTAACCTTATAAATGGGCCGGCCCGAGGCCAAGATGGTCAAATCCCGATTTGCGGGCCGAACCAAACACGATCACCTAGAAACCCAATTAATGGGCTGGGCCAAGTCCAGACGGCTCGATACCCGATGCGCGGGCCTACCTGAGTCCGAACCGATCTTAACCCTATTAATGGGTCGGCCCGACCCGAGTCGGTCGAATCTCGATTCGCGGGCTGAACTGAACACAATCACCTAGAAACTCGATTAATAGTTCGGCTCGAGTCCGGATGGCTCGAAACTCGATGCGCGGGCCTACTCGAGTCTGAACCGGGCTTAACCCTATTAATGGGGCAGCTCGAGTCCAAGACGGTTAAATCTTAATTCGCGGGCCGAACCAAACACGATCACCTGGAAACCCGATTAATGGGTTAGGCCGAGTCCGAACGTCTCGAAACTTGATACGCGGGCCTACCCGAGTCTTAACCGGTCTTAACCCTATTAATGGGCCGGCCTGAGCCCAAGACGGTCAAATCTCAATTCGCGGGCTGAACCGAACATGATCAATTGGAAACTCGATTAATGGCCCGGGCCGAGAGATCGG
>JBCEWC010010270.1:0-13129 GCA_038996855.1 Solanum aculeatissimum | reverse complement strand
AGGGAGAGGGTGTGAAGGCCAATAAGAGAAGATTGCCCTATTGGTAAGGAAGAGGGGGAAAAATGTTGTCATCTGTCTCGACCAGTTTCTCGAGGCGTTGACAATCCAGACCTAACTCAGAGAATCACTCTCGCTATTTAGCCCTTTTGTTTCGCCAACAAAGAATTTATCCTTGACTATTTTCTCTTCCTTCTTTGTCGAACCGCCACTCTTCACCATTTAATGCTTCTGCCTTCCCTTCATATAACATACCCAAGCCCCTTCCTTTTCAATCACTAAGAAAAAAAAATCAATCAAAGCCCTATCTAAAGTAAAACTTCATCTGTTATTTTTTCGGCCCCACGAGAGTTTATTCGACCCATTCCCTAGTCTCTTGCACTGCTCAAGTAAGTGTGTGACTCCATATGAGGACCTCCTTCTCTTCTACCCGCTCTCCATTCAAACGATTCTCAAAACAAAGGAGGAAGGGTAGGCAACAGGTACCACGAGCCCTCTATCCAGCACATCTATTCAGAAGCAAATATAGTTCATCGATTCCACCGAGTATTCTTATTTCTCTACAAAAATCATATGAATGTGCAATTATGCTTCAAATGCTTCTAATTACTTGATGAAAAAATTACACTACAATTCCATGATTTTGACTCAAGCTCTTCTTCTTTTAGAGATTAACAAATGACATATTAATATCAATACAAATTTGCCCAAAATTGTAACTGGACTTTATACATTGGGCTAAGTTGGTCCATTAACATGCTTGCATCAATACCCTTTTTTCACATCTCTTGCCTTCAACAAATCAATCGGGTCAAGATTGAACTCACAAGAAAGTAAATTTATGAGTTACACACTTGGCCAAATTTCCAATTTCGGCAAAGAAAATATTTAAAGATCACTTTTAAGCCACAGTCTTCTAAACCCTCCACCAGTCACGGCGGCGAGTGTACGTACCGACCTGTCTTAATTGGAAACATCGAGGTTTTCGACCACAGCTCCACCGTTCTTGCTATGAATTTCGAGGACGGGAATTTTGAACTGAAAGAGGTTCAGAGGCTCCAAGGCCACAAAGATAAGGTTTGGAGCGTCGCTTGGAAACCGGCTACCGGGATCAATGGTGTTCCAGCTGTATTCGCTTCCTGCAGCGGCGATAAAACCGTACGAATCTGGGAAGAGAACTCCACCGGCTCATTCCAGTGTCAGGTTTGGTTTTTGTCTAATAATAAGCAAAATCGAAGCTTTTCCTAAATTTGAATTTTGAATCATAGTAAAAAAATTCTATGTTGGAATAGACAAACATTAGTAGAAGGAATTGTGCGCTACGATCAGCTGGATACAAAGTAAAGAGCTACAATTAGTAATCTAAAACTTGTTCATTTTTTGTTTACTATGAAGTATAAGTTTTGTCAAGAAAAATAAAAATTGGAGTATCAAGTATTAGAAATTAATTCTTCATATGGAAAGAGGTTTATGCACTAGAACTATATTGACTCAGGAGTTACTTTCGAGAGTATCAGGTATTTAAATTTATTGTGATGGATGCTGCTTTAGTTCTTTGATCTTGATTTTGAGATTTGGGAAGTTTGTCTCTTTAAGAATTATTGTTTACTTATGATTGTTAATTAAATTAATTGGAAAGCACTGGGGTTGTGCAGCCACAAGCAAGGTGTAGATTTTTTCCCTTTTTTTTTTCTTCTTCTCTAGCACTCGTTCCATGCTCAAGAAATAAAGTGACCTTCATCCTCTAGCTATAATGACTTTTCAACCTATAAGAATAAAAACGAAGCTGTATTGACTATTTGAAGGAAATTTTGCAGGCTGTTTTGGAGGAAACACATACACGGACTGTTAGATCATGTGCATGGTCACCATCGGGTAAATTTTTGGCAACAGCTAGCTTTGATGCCACCACTGCTATTTGGGAAAATGTTGGGGTTGAGTTTGAGTGTGTCTCCACTTTGGAGGTAAAGTTACCTTTTGGCTTCCGTCTCTCTTTTCATTTTCACTAACTCAGCTCTAACAACAACCTCCACAAAGTAGACAAAACTAATATCTTATGCATATCACAACATATAACATCAGAAATCTGTCAATAAATTAAGAGAATTTGTTACCTGTTGAGTTGTGCTTAAACGGAATCATTTAAGTTGTCTGATATTGCTTTGTGATCCTAATATACGCTAACTTTTATATTTGCTTTTTTCATTTTCTTTAACGAGCAATAAATCTACTTTAACTCTTGCCTGCCTCCTTATTTTTCTTACATGAATAATGTTCAGGGTCATGACAATGAAGTGAAAAGCGTTTCTTGGAATAAGTTAGGCTCACTGCTCGCGACATGTGGACGAGATAAGTCGGTTTGGATATGGGAAGTGTTGCCTGGAAATGAGTTTGACTGTGTTTCGGTGTTACAAGGACACACACAAGATGTTAAGATGGTTCAATGGAATCCATCTATGGATACTTTGTTCTCATGTAGTTATGATAACACCATTAAGGTATATTTAAGATTCAACTTTTCATCCGACCCTCCATCTTTCTCTGTTTCTGTTTAGAGAGATCCTAGCATGCTTTTCATACCCTTATTACATGTAAGGTATAAAATTGTCAACTTGTTTTTCTTTCATATATTTGTCATAATACCTAATCTCTAGTGGTGCTTGAAACTGCAGGTTTGGGTTGAGAATGGTGATAGTGATGATTGGCATTGTATTCAAACTTTGGGTGAATCTAATAGGTAAGAATCGTTATTGGGAAAAACAGAATCTTAAATTTATTGCACCCAAGAGTGTGGCCATGTAGTCAATGTAGTGGGTGAAAGCCTTGGAAATCAGGATTTAAATCCCATTCCAAAAACACTTGATGATTTTGACCAACTGCCGAAGTCTTAGTAAGCAGAGTTCCCTAACACCTGTACTGGCGGGAGGTAGTAAGTGCTCGGTGATTATTCAAGGTGTGCACAAGTCAAGCTTAGACCACTGTAATAAAAAATGTTGAGTTTTGAATTTATTGTATTTGCCAGAGGAGAAAAAATGAACACTTAAACTATGTCATCAAGGTGGTGATTATATTCTTAGTGTAGTAAGGCCTTTCCTTTTATGTAAATTGACCATATTTATTGAAATGAGGCGATATTCATAGTGTATAACATATAGCTAATTCAATTTAGATTATTAGTGCTCCCTCTGTCCAAAATTGACAAGTTTTGAGAATGGGAACTTTCTACTGATCATTTACGGAAATATGTGGGATCATAGGTTTTAAATGTTTTAGGAATAAACAGACAAGAAAGAACTTTATCAACAAAAAAAAAAACATAAGGAAAAGGTGCTATTTGGAAGTAAAAATTTTAGATTATGTGCATAAGCTGTTTTACAAAAAGATTTTGGTTAATCAAGAAAGATTACAGGTGGAAGATATGGATGAGGTTCGCTATATGTTATATTTCCATCTTTATGATTATAAGTGCTAGCAATATATTGTTGACTCATTTATTCTTTTAGACTTTGGTTGATGAATCTGTATATGTGAAAAGTTCTTAACAGATTGATAATTAGGCAACAACAACATGCCTAGTGTGATCCCACAAGTGAGGTCTGGAGAGGGTGGGGTGCACACAGACCTTACCCCTACCTCTTGCAGGGTAGGGAGGTTGTTTCCACAAGGCCCTAGATTGGTAATTAGGCACAAAGAAATGAAGTTCTATGATTAGAGGTTATGAAATGACATATATGGATTGGGTAGCCTTGTTAAAGTGAGAGTTTATAGAAGTATATAAAATAAAGAACTTTGTTGAAGTGAGAATGTGGAATAGTGGCATGCATGTAAGCAAGAGTGATGTTGGTGCGAGGGATATGATTCTCTCTTTGGATGCAAGGTATGGTTCTTGCTTTGGCTGCAAGCAGCCTTGAATACGATCCCCGAGGTATGATTCTCGCTTTGGATGTGAGGTTTGAAATAGAGAAATGCTTGTTAATCTATATGAGATTTCAGACCTATAATAACCAATTTATGCCTGCTGAACAGGTGAAAGCTCTGGATGAAAACTTCTGAAATCTTGCTTAGTAATTTACAAAGAAGTTTATAAGAGATCTCCATCATTCAGAAGGTCTCATTATGAGTCAATTTGAACTTAAGTATTTGGGTTAAAGAGACAGAGGAGTAGCTGTGTAGTTGTCTTAACATGGATGAATACTTGCATGCATTAGCAAAAGGACTTGTTTAGGCCCTTTTTCTGAAATTTTTGAGTTCCTTAGTGATGTTTTTCCTTGTTTTGTCCTAAAGAAGTTTGCATATGTGAGGATTTGAAGAAAACTGTGTCAACAAGCTGAATCCTTTCTTGATGTAAAGAAACATGGGAAGATATAGCTGTGACATTCATTTACTGAATAATCCTTGAACTCATGGTATTTATTTATTCGTGGGTGGGGAGACTATATGGGTACTGAAAAGTTGAAATGTCTTCTTTCGAGCTGCTGTTACGAGTTTGCTCAGAAATGACAGAATAGTGTTGTATGATAAGTGGATGAACTATTTTCAGCAATTCTGGCCACCACCTGTTGATTGGATAAAAAAAAAAATGATCCCTCGGTTATTTTCCCTTTTGGTGGTATATAGTGCATTTTGTTATGTCTAGACAGTGTTAAGTACATCTTTTCTCGCGACAAACCTTTCATTGTACGACTATTTGGAAACTTCATGTAATAGTCATATGTTGGATTGCTGTTTTAGAGTGTCTGAACTCACTTGACAAAAGCTTTTGTGTAAGCTCTTGCACTCATCCTACTGAAAGTGAAAAGGGGTCCATATGTTCCCTTATCTATGGAGTGATTCAGGCATTTAAAAGTTTTGCTCTCAAATTTGTGCTGTCTTGACTGCTCTTCTGCTGTTTTTTTCATATTTCCTTATTGGCCTAAAATATCAGCATGTGGCCCTATAACAAGCAGTATGAGTGTTTTAGGGTATGGACATACAAGTTAGTAACTTCTTTAAGATGTTTGGGCTTATGTCACTCCATGTTTGAACTTTCAGTGGACATACATCTACTGTCTGGTCTCTCTCTTTCAATGCTTGTGGAGACAAAATGGTTTCTTGCAGGTATGTTTTTCTTTTTGCTGAATTAGTTTTAAAACATATGCTCTGAGGTCTCTGGTGTATCTTGAATAGGATAGTTGTTATAGTCACTGCTTAAATAGAGTTTACACTGAATTTTGTAACTTGCAGTGATGACCTTACCATTAAGATATGGAGTGACAGGGAGGGAATGCAGGGTTGGTCTCCAAATGCACCTTGGTAAGTGTGATATTATCTTCCCTTTTCTAAGCATAATGCTATCCTAATGTAGTTGATTCATCCATAAGATATGGAGTGACATGACATAATGCAGGATTGGTATCAAATTGCACCTCACAAACTAAGGGCCGCTTTTCATGATTTGATTTCAAATCAAGTTAATTTGAAGTTCAAATTTTGTTTGGACATGCAATTTGAATCTCAAAAGTTGGTATTTTTCCTCATAAAGATGATAACCACACAGTTTGTGAAAATTATCAACACTTTCCCAAAACTTGTCAAAACTTTCCAGATGAGCAAACCACAGTTCATAAACAACGTATTGGAAGCACCGGATTAATAAATCGTTTATCTCTGTATTTCTTTTATAAATAAAATAAATGCTTGCAATTACAAATGTTAAAAAACACAATTTAATAAAGATCCATTGGTCCTATAAATCAACAATAGTAGTAATTAGCTATTCTTTAATATAATCCTCTCCACCGGTATGGTACAGACAATCTCTTCACGTTGAGCATGAGTATCTTTTTTATTTGCAAAATTTAAAATTATGATTTTAATATTTTTTTTGCAAAATATAAACTTATGGATCAAGTTTTAATTATTAGTTTTTTAAATTGAAATCACAAACTTGGATTGAAATCATGATTTGACATTGAAGTTAAAGTTTGTTTAAATGTCATAACAAATGCTAATATCAAATCAAAAATGTCAAATTTGAGCTCCAAATTGCATGGCCAAATGTCTACTAGTAATCATCAAGTGTGCAAGATATTAAAGCTTATGGCTCTTGTTTGACAACTGGTGTATGATCTCTACAGTTTCATGGCTTTTACCTTCCTCTATTTTGTTAGTGTTTGTATGTTTGTAGTTTAGAAGCATTTGCTTTTATATCCTAAACCAAAATGTTGAAGATATTTTTCGTGTAAGGTACTGTAGTGGGGTGACTTAATGAGCCATCCTTATTTATCCCCAGGCGATGTAATTAGGAAACAACATGCTAGTTTTACATGACTCAGCCTCTACTAGACGTGTAGATTCCAGTAAATCCCTTTTGTATAAATATTAAATAATGCCAGTTTGTTTCAAAAAGAAAGGATATGTATCATTTGAATATCAGGTAGTGCATTAGGTGGACAGTGACTTTTTTTTTTTTTGATGACGAGGGGAATCCGCAACCGCTACCTTTTGGGTGCGTACATGGTAAACCCCGCTCCTATGCAATAACTCGCAAACCACATAGGAGAGGTAACCCGAACTAGACAAGCCCGGTGCGACAAGCTCGACCTAGAAGACAAACCCCTTACTTTCGCTAGCAAGGGGTTTCGAACTTGAGACCTGCAATATGGAAGCCCCAAGCCCAAGCCACTGGGCCACCCCGAAGGGTTAGGTGGACAATGATTTTTGTTCAGCTAGAACAGCATTTATTAGTTTGTTTAAATTTTTCATGCCAAAAAGGGTCCTCATTCAATTGATGAACTATGTTCAATGTAGTTGTTCTTGCTGAAGTGTGACCATCTCATCTAAAAGTTTAAGCGGTTAGATAGAGCATGCTTTTGTTTACTTACTTATGTTCTTAATATGCGAGCCTGATTCTTTTTTATGGTCAAGTGTGTGTAAATTCTCTCTTTTTTAAAAAAAAATAATGGGCTGTGGTGAGACTTGAACACCATGTTAAAGTGTATGACCATCTCGTCTAAAAGCTTAAACTGTTAAAGAGAGAATACTTTATTTCACTTAATTATTATTTCAACAGCTCTTGGTAATTACTATTTTTGCCAACTCCTGATTAGCAACCATCTCCTTTTTGTGCTTGTCAGGAAACACGTCTGCACCCTATCTGGATATCATGATAGGACAATTTTCTCAGTTCATTGGTCAAGGTAGCTATTCTATGAGACTGGTTAGATGGGCATAAAGCTGCTTTTAAGTTCTTTTCAGCTTTTTGGAGTGTGTAGCAAAATTTATAGTAACTTTTAAGCCAAAAGCGATAAGTTGGGGTTGCCCAACTTATTGCTCTTGTGTTATCTTAGCTTGACAATTGTTTTGCTTTGAATAATCTGTTAACTTTCTTATCATAAATAATTATTTTTATCCAATATAAATTAACTTCAACACTTGAAGCTTAAAAGCTGCTTAAATTCAGCCAATCCAAACAGGTTCTTTATCTATTTTCTTATCATGCTAATGTATGTTTTTCTTTTTTGAAACCCCTATAACCTTTCTTTGACAAGGTTTCCGTTTGTCCTTTTTCTTAAAAAAGGTTTGTTGTTGGGTTGGGGGGTTGTGAGGAAACCAATAAAATCTATTGCATAATTTTTCTATGATCAAGACTTTCATAGCTTGTGTGTTGTCTGTCTAGATTTAATGTTTGATCTCTTTTATCAGGACTTGCATGCATGTTATTACCTTAATTGTCTCTGGGGCATTAGTAAACACTATATTAATTTTTCAGTAACGTGGGCTTGTGGTTGTGATAACTTGTCTTTTCTTCCCTGTCATCCTAGTTCCTACAGGCTAACATACTTGATATGCTAAAATGTCAGGGAAGGAATAATTGCCAGTGGAGCAGCTGATAACGCTATATGTTTATTTGTTGAGAATAACGACAATGAGGTATTGAAAAACCTTTGTCATCCCTTTTTCTGTTAATAATCATGTATTCCAGATATGATATTCACTAGTGGCAGAGCCAAGATTTCACCAAGGGATGTCAAAATTTATAGTAATCCCACAAAGAAGCCAAGGGGAGTCAATATATAGTATATATACTTTAAAAAATAATTTTTTTTACCTTGTTACACGGTGTAATTTTCTGACTTAAGGGGCATCAATTGAATACATGTGACTCCGACTCTGATATCTAGCACAGTGGTGAATTTTATCCTGCTCTGTTCTCCCCAACCCTTCTAATAACTCAATTATTTGTGGGAGCTAGATGGTGGGGTGTTCTTCAGGGAAGTCATTGATTCACCCTCTACTATGTGGTTCCTTGCTAAAAATATTTATCGAGTTTTTGTGGGTTCTTTATTTCTTGGGAAGGAAGTAACTACACTGGCTTCCTTTTCATTCCTTTTCTAGCTATTGGGTCTCTCTGGAAAGTCCAACAGAGGTGGCTTCAAGTGGCTACCTCAAGCTCCCTGGTTAAATATAATTAATTATTAAATACAATTCGGATGGATCTGTCACAAAAGAAAAAAAATAGCTCAGAGGACCACAATTTTTTATTTTTTTAATAATTTTGAAGTTCTTCAGGCGTATGAGCAGATGACAGTGTCCCAGTGGTGTAGACATGGGAAATATAAATAACAACCTGGAGATTTCAGGTTCGAATCCCATCTACAACACTTGGTGTGTTCCCATTATCTCCAGCCTTGCTGGGCTGGATTACCTTGGTAGCATGTGCTTGCCTGCTGAACTGGCTGCCTGATAGACTAGTCGAGGTGCTGGCAAGCTGCCACAAACTCCAGCATTGTATATTAAAAAATGGAGAGGAAAGAGAAGATTACAGTAAAGGATTCTGATAACTGCTTTGGACAGTACTTGGATCCTGACTTGCTTCTTCTTACCCAATCATCTATCCACTTGAAATTTTGATACATTGTTTGGAAATAAAATATGTTTAATAATCAGTTTGAGTGGAAAATCCATTCAAGGCAGCTGAAAAACATAAGAAAAACTGACCTCCATTAACTGTATTATAATTCTAGAAAGTCATGTGAACGTTGTCTACATACAACTACTGCAACTCTTCTATTATCACCTCTTCAAACTCTTCTTTGGCATAACAATTACTGTGTCTGCCTTATACAAATAACAATAAAAAATTTACTGTGTCTGATGGCAGGTTGAGGGGCCTAAATTTAAGTTACTTCTGAAGAAAGAGAAGGCTCATCAAATGGATGTAAATTCTGTGCAATGGAACTCTGGGGTAAGTCAATGGAATACCAGAATGATCGAATTTTTGACATTTACTGTTCATTTGTTGTTGCTTTAACTCTGTATCAGTCTTTGCTGCAAGATGATTTATTTTTTAGAAGACAAGATCGCCTGAAAACTTCTTCAGCATGTTAGGGATGATGATCTGTTGCCCGTTCAATTCCTTGTTTAATTGTCACGTTGAAGTGTAACTAATGTCCGGTCTTTCCCATGTATCTTGTGTTGGCGCTTGCTGATGCTAACCTGTTTGTTTTGTATAGCAGTCTTATTGTGGATAAGATGAGTGACACCTGAATTCGGATATTTTAGATTGAAAAAAGCTTATTAAGATCATGTTTTATTTGTGATATATGAATTTAATGTCTGACCAATATTCCGTTTGACTCTTTGACTTGTCAAATCCACAATTCTAAATGGAGCCTTGGGTTTTTGTGTGGTGGGATGGTATTACACATTACGAATGTTGGCATACTGGGAACACATAAAGCATTTAACTTTGGGCCTGATAAATATTTGTTAACCTCAGTTTTTCTTTACTTTCCGTTGACCAATGTGTAACATTATTTGTCAGAGCTGACAATTTGTGTCGGGGACCTCAAATATGTTAGACGCTGGAATGATTGTTGTAAGGTTTTTCAAGGAGATGAATTGTTTTTCTTCAGTTGTGTTCTCCAATATTCAGCTTAACTGTTTTACATAGAGGCTAGAAGGGTGAATTTATTGCTTATTTGTGTTTCGTTTGTGTGTCCCTTACAGTACGAAATAAGATTCTCTTTGGTTAAATGAATGCTGCAATATGTTTATGTTCTTCTGTCAATCATGCAGGATAGGAGGCTTCTTGCTTCGGCCAGTGATGATGGGTCTGTGAAGATATGGGAGTTGGTTCGTCTCTCTGGGCAGGAGGCGCTGTAAAAATAGCTTTACAACGGATATTATAAAGCAATGCACATCATGTTCCTATGTGTAAAATATAATTCACAGTAGTTTTGAGCCTTTATGAAGTCTTAGATTGGTACCAGAAAATGTTAGCTTTAGGCGTTAGAACTGGTTGTGGAATAGTGTGTTAGCTTGGCTTTAGAACTAATGGTCAAGTTGTCTTACTTGTGTTAGCTTGGCTTTAAAGTGTTACTAATAACTTTTTCACTACACATGTTGGGTTATTTAGCAGTCGTTTGATTGAGAGTAAGTTATCTTGGGATTAACTATCTCAGAATAAGTTATCCCACCATGTATGCGGGATAACTTATCCCATTACTAAGGGATCGTTTGGTGTGAGCGATAAAAATAAATAGGCATAGGATAAAAAATTAGTGAATGGATAAAATTTTGGTATTTTATTTGGATGTCAAGTTTGGGATAATTTATTCATCATTTTTATCATAATGATGGGATAAATTATCCCATATACATGGTGAGATAATTATCCCAGGATAACTAATGTTGGAAAAAGTTATTTCCAATCAAACGCTTGCTAAAAGTATAAATGGTGGGATAAGCAGTCCATGACTATTCAATACCTACAACTAAACGTAGAGTAAAATTATTTTACATTTTATCATTGAATTATTATACCTTATACCTCGCGTCAAATGATTTCTTAGTGATTGGAAAAGGAAACAAGACAAATTTTAATTTTAATTAAATCAAAAAGTTATCTATGCTTATCGTAACGAATTGTTTATAATCTAGAGAATTTAATGTGGATATGTATGTTGTATTTGTTATTTTTTTTTAATCTTTTTATTCCATCTTGGACTCTTTAGGACATGAATCCTTTTGTGCTCCTAAACTATCTTTGGGTTATGAGTTCCGCCATATTTCTCGATAATGACCAACCGATTGATCCCAATAATGATATGGGATCAAGGTAAACATGGGAAAATATATATTACATAATCCTTAGGTTAAAAAGAAAGATTGCAATAATTATATTGTTTGAATCATTCAGTCATTCGGTTAATAAAAAATAAGCACAAAATGTATAAATAGTGCATACTTTATACAAAATGTACATATAATGGTATAATATACAAGTCATGTTTAAGGATAAACTAGAGATGGTAAAGATTAAGCAAGATGATACTTTTTCTTTACTTACTAAAGAATATATTGAAAATAACAAATGCCAACAACATATTCAGGGCGTTTGGTCTAGTGGTATGATTCTCGCTTTGGGTGCGAGAGGTCCCGAGTTCGATTCTCGGAACGCCCCCACTTTTTTTTTCCCAACTTAAAATAAATCGTCCCAATTGTTTATACCAAACTGAAACTTTATACACTTCTCAATAATAATGAATTTTTTTTTATCGAACAGACTTTAATAACATAAATTCATGTCTAATTTTTCTTCCCCAAATATTCGTTGGTGGCATAATTCAAATGTTGGGAATGCTAGTTTTATGGGTCTGTTTAGACAGCTCTTGGGAGTAATTTTGAAAGACCAAAAAAAGGTTTACCTAAAAATCAAGTTCAAAGCAAGGGGGCATTCCGAGAATTGAACTCGGGACCTCTCGCACCCTAAGCGAGAATCATACCACTAGACCAAATGCCCTTGGGACTGCAAGTGATACACTTCATTTAATTGTTGAAAGCTCCTATATTGGTCCCTTTATTCACTTTTACTTTTCGATTATTTCAAAAAATAGATTTACACTTTTATTTGTCATTTTTAACATATTCAATTTTTTTTAAAAAATATTTTATCTTTAACATTATTGAGTCTTTCTCCAGATTATTTTTCTTGACCTAATATTAAATATTAATTAATAAGAGTAGTGTGGTAAAATAATTATATCAGTCCAAATGTGATAAAATATGGGGAAGTATTAAATTACATATTATTTTTTGAAAATACATTAATTAATAATCACATATTTGTAATTAATGTTGTAAAAATTACTTAATTGATATGTATTCTTCAAATTGATAATATTTTAATTTAATTAATTACAAAAATTAAAAGTACACAAAATGTATAAACATCATGGACTGTGTATGTTGTTAAAAGAAAATATTTAAAATATAATGTAATCATATTATTCAAATATTTGACTAAAACAAAACCTATCAATGCTAACGGAAAAATGAAGCACATGTAACGTTAAATAATAAATTATTACTATTATTATCATTACTGCTATAACAACAACATATTCAGTATAATTCACCAACAAGCCCTACCTTTTCATGGTAGATATATTAATTTTGTTAGATCCTCAAATTAAGTCAAACATCTCAAAGCAATTTTGAAATAAAATACCATAGTGCAGAAGTAAATAATGTTAGAAAATAATAGTAACAATTAATAATATGATAATCGAAGTAAAAAGGAATAATCAATAATAGTAACAATCTAAGAATAAGATAATAGAAGTGTAATAATAATAAAAAAATGGCCAAAAGGTCCTTAAACCATGTGAAGTGAATAAAAATGCTCTCAATTTACAGAATGATCTAAAAATATCCTTATCGTCAATACTTTTTAGTCTAAATTTTTTTTTATTATTTAATAGGTCAAAATTTTTCTTCTTCAAAATAAATATATTATTTATTTTCTTTTTGCACACATTCTTTTCCTAATAATATTTTTCAGCAGCAAATGTTTATCCTATTTCAGTTTTTGAAAAAAATTCAAATAAAATATTTCTTACTTTGTTATAGTTATCTTTTATTGTTATTTAAATAAAATTAATGATAAATTTACTATGATCTTATATAAATGAAATATATTATTCAAAAAGGTTCATTATTCTATTTTAATTGATAAAATGAGATTAAGAAAAAAATGTATTTCCTACATTTATTAGTTAATGTGGAAAAACGAAAAAAAAGAGTTTTTTAAAAGTAATATTTTTGTTAGGAATATGATATGTTTGAAAAAAGAAAATTAATATATATA
>JBCEWC010010269.1:0-17827 GCA_038996855.1 Solanum aculeatissimum | reverse complement strand
TTCATTTCCACAAAATCAGTTCCCAATTTATAGAGCAATTTTCTCTCTTCGTCTTCTTCAAACAATGTCGTCAGATTTGCCATAGAAGCTCAATGTTGAGCTTACTTGAAGCTTAAAAGTAGTTAATTTCATAGTCGTGTCTCTTTGTTTCTCGTAAAGTTAAAATGTTTTGTTTGAGGGGACTTGCTCCCGTTTGGTTTAAAAGACTGATTTGTTCAAGTTTGAAGTGTCTTTATGGTATTTTTGATTATTTGTTTTTTTCTGTTTCTTCTCTTTGGCATTCTAAGCTCACTATTATCCTCTTTGTTAATGTTCTTGAAGATTTTAACTGGTCCAAGTTCGCAATCTGTTCAGTTTTATATTCCTTTGACTATTACTTTTTTTACTTCACCGAAAGACTATGGGAGGTCCTAGTTTGGGATCTTATATGTCGCTTCCTTCGTTATTTTGCCTTAGTTTCTCCTATCTCCTTTCTTTACGTCTTTGTTCTGATTATTAGTCTTCTTCTCGCTCACATGTGTTTGAATTATGTAAGAATCTCTTTAAGTTTTCAATTACGGCCACTGGTTCACTGATTCACTAATTAATGATGATCTTATTAAGTCCCTGGTTTAGATGTTAGTGTCCAGATTCCTCTAATAAGTCTGTTAATTTAAGATGAAAGTGTGCTCACTATATGATTCAATTCCTTTCTAGTTAAATACTTCTCCCTATTTTAGAGTATGATCATCGCTTCATCTTTAGAAGTACCACGGAACCTTTATTCAATTTATTCTTCTACTATTAGTACCATTTTTATATTACCAGGAAACCAGAAAGGGGGCATAGGTTTAAGTTTCTTATATGTAGCTTTGGTTTAGTTTCATTTCCCTTCTTTTGTATTCTATTTGATCACTAACTGTTGTTCAGATCCATAAAGAATCAGTGTTGCGGTGAATTTATTTAATCATGAATAGTGTAGTTTACCATCTTCTTTCCTGTCTAATATTTTATTTGAATGGATTGGTTGCTTTGTTCTTGTTTTGGTGTCTTGGTTAGGCTTGACTTCTTTTCTAACAGATATTGATTCATACTTTCTTTTTTCTTATTTGCATGTGAAAATCTCGAGTCCATTTTGGACTTGGTCTCTGCATACCATTAAGTTTCTGAGCCAATCGTACCTTTTCAAGTCGCGGGAAAGCTGGTTATAGGATTTGGAAGTCAAAAGAAGGCTGATATATGCTAATATACACTACTTACAGTTTTGGTATATGGAGGAATAGGGCTTAAAGCCCATAAAGTTTGAAGCAACAACCTTTTGGCAAAATTGGACCAAAGCCTAAACTTCTTACCCTTTCTTTATTTGTATTATTTGTATCTATTTGAATTCTAACGTTATTTGCTTAATTAACTTAATTAAATTTTCCAAACGACAAATCATTTTTTGTTAGTTTTTGAATTTGCTTATATCACTTATTTATTTTTGAGAATTATTTTTTTATTTCAAATTGGTCAATTATTAATTTTTCTTAAAAATAGTTGAGTTTAAAATTTTCAAGTCTTTCGAAACTTTATTGAAATTTTTTGATTACTTGTTATTTCTTAAAAAAAATATAATAGTAAATAAATAAATGAATAAGTAAAATATTATTTTAAATGAATAATAATGATAGCGTTCACTTGGAAATTCAAATACTTTTTTTTTTAAAAACTTTTCGGTAAAAATATCTCCTCTAAAAATTATTTTCCTTGTTAGAATATTTAGGATATTCAATATCTATCGCTGAAAACACGAAAAAATAAAAATGTGTTTTTCTTCTCTATTTTAAAATTTTCTAGTCTTTTTGTTCTAATAAATAAATAAAATAATAAAATAAATCTTTTACTTAATTATTTTGGTAGAAAATATTTCTTTAAATTCTTTCAAATGACTTAAAATTTTAGAAGTTCTAATTATTATTATTATTTTAAATCATTTGTTAAATTAGATAATTATTAAAATTTATGCTCCTTATAAATTAGTTGAATTTTTTTTAAAATGGTTTTTCATTTGAATAAGTTTTAAATATTTTAAATTATTTTTGAATAGTTAGTCAAATAATTTTTCTAATCGTCGGATAACCGCACGTTAGCGGCCGTTTCAAGTGCGTAAAACCTTCTTGAAATGGAAATTTGAACTCGAACTCGCTCTTTGGAATTTTAAAAGGAATTTTCTGTTTAAGTCTTTTTTTAAATCATTATAATGATTTTTCTTGATTTTTTTCTTTAAAAAATTAAGTGGCGACTCTATTATTTTCTTAAAATTGATTTTTCCTAAAATCTAAGTCAATTTTTTGAAAACCGGTAATTTTTCCATTAAACACATCTTATGAGTGTATTGTCATGTTTATTTGTTGTTTTCATATTATGAATCTATTTGTCAAGTGTTTTATCATGTTTATTTAGTGTTTTCATATAATGTTAATTGATTAGGTGATTACTATAATTCCCAACAAAAGTTACCTTCTTATTTTTTTCACTGCAATTGCAATGTAATAATATTGAATTGAACCTAAAGAAAAATAACAATGATTTAATTTATTTATATATATAATGTTAGGGATGTGAGGTAGGCCACCCTATCCTAATGCAAGCATTAGTATCTATTTCCAAGGTTCGAACCCGTGGCCTATGGTTAACTGTGCATAGGGTTAGATGCACCCCAATAAGAAAATATTTTTTGTGTTTCTCATAAGTTTTCACGTGATATATTATGTAAAAAAAATATATATTACTAATTTTTTTCATGTCAAATAATTATTAAAGAGGGATATCTTTAAATCTTCACATAATGACAACGATTTTTTAATTCAAATAATATAACAAAAGGTAAATTTAAAGTTCTTCAATAAGAAAAAATTCCTTCCATATTTTAATTAGTGGGAATATCATAGCGAGTTTCGATAGATTAATTTATCTTAATTAAGTTTTTATCAAAAGTTTTAACAAGAACTAATATTTCAATATTGCTTGAATTAGTTTCGAAATTGATATTCTTGTTTGTTTTAAAATTCATTAACTATAAAATGATCATTCATAAATTAAATGAGATGTTTTTCTATTATATATATATCGAAAACCACTCAATGATATGATAGTATCTTCAATCTTTCTTAAATCATTAACAAGAGTATAATTATTTCAATTCAAATAATGAAGGGATGGAATTGTTCTAAATGAAATAGAAGAAGGATAAAGTTATTCCAGATTAAAAAGTATAAATGTTCGATTGCACTTAGATAGAAATATCAAGTCGAATAGTTTTATTTAAGAATTTTAACTAGCTTTAAGTTTTAAAAAAATATTTTTAATAAGTTTTCCATGTGTTAAAAAAAATATCAATTTTTTTCACAAGTTAAATAACCGTTAAGAGAGAAGAATACTTTCAAACCTTTACTTAGTAAATGACAACGACCTTTCAATTTTATGTGTTTTTTAATTTTGTATTCAAGTTTTTTTTAACCATCCGATAAATATGTATAATATAACTTCTAGATACTCAAATATTCAAATAGAATTTTATCCCAATAATTATGTTTATTCTTTTGTTCCAAATGCTTCATATTTTCTTCCCAATTAATTTCACAATTATTTTTTTTTGGTTTAAAATTTTATTAATTATAAACGACAACTCATAAATTGAACGAGATATTTATTTATAATGTATATTTAAAAATACTCAGTGATGTGATATTATCTTTATTTTTTCCTTAAATCACCGATGAGAGTATAATTACTTCAATTTTAATGACGAAGAGAAGAAATTGCTTTAAATTAAATAGAAGAGGCGTAAAATTACTCCAGATTAAAAAGTATAACAATTAGATGGTACCCCAAATAGAAATATTAAATGGACTAGTTGAGTTCAACGATTTTAAGTAGTTTTAAGGTAAATAAACATGCTTGCATTGTTTAATGAAAAAATATCGATTTCCAAAAAATTAACTTAAACTTTAGAAAAAATCATTTTTAAGAAATAAAAGAGTCGCCACTTAATTTTTAAAGGGAAAATCAAGAAAACCGTTAAAACGATTTTAAAAAGATTTAAACAGAAAAATCCTTTTAAAAATTCTAAAGAATGAGTTCGAGTTCAAATTTTCATTTCAAGAAGATTTTACGCACTTGAAACGACCGCTAACGTGTGGTTATCCAACGATTAGAAAAAAATTGACTAACTAAACAAAATTCGTTTGAAAATATAGAGGTAATTCAAGTAAAAAGTTTTTAAAAATAATGAGATAATTTACACTAAGAGTAAAATAATTCTATCGTTAAAAGACTTAGATTTTTAAAGAGAGGAAATTATTCTTTTTTTTTAAAATATTCAAGCAAAGAATCTAAATTTATTTTAAAGGAAGCGTATTTTTAAATTAACTTAATGTGAAAGATAAAATGCAGAATTTATTTATTTATTTAAGAAAAAGAAGAAGACTTGAAATATTTTGAGCAAAAGAGCAAATATAATTTCTCTCTTTTTATTATATTTCATTTATTTTTTATTCTTGAAAGGAAAAAGTAGTAAATAACTCAAGTATTCTAAAAGAAGAAAAAATTTGTAGGAAAAAACAAAAGAATGTTTGCCGAAATTCTAAACAAAGGTTTGAAATTTCAACAAGAATATTATTTATCAGAAATATTGTAATTATTATCATTATTATTATTATTAAGAATAAAATAACAAATAGTCGAAATATTGAAAATACCTTTAAAAAAAAGATTTCGTTAAAGTTTTGAAAGATTTGAAAATTTTAAACTCGACTATTTTTTCAAGAGAAATTAATAATTGACCAATTTGAGATAAAAAAAATAATTCTTGAAAACAACTACATAATGAGATAAGCAAATTTAAGATTAACATAAATGACTTGTCATTTGGGAATTTAATTAAGAATAATAACGAAAATGTTAATTAAAGTATCACAAACCAAACAAATATAATAAAGTAAACAAAATAATAAGTGAATTAAGTCGTTGGGCTTGGCAAGATCAAATCCGTCAACCTGTCCTAATTCTATTGTTTTGGGTCTGCCTAACCCATAAAATTATGAAAAAATTACAGAAATACACAATATTTGAAAACTTAATTACAATTATTCCCTACCATTTAAAAAAAATTACTAAATTTCTTTTTTTTGTTATTTCGCTGATACATAACACACATTTATAAACTATCAGTTAGTTTTACTGATACCTAAAAAAATTAAACAACCAATTAATTACTGATACGTTTTTTAATGTTTTCAGTATATTAAAACTGATATAGTCTAATTTTTAATAATTGATACACACAGATCATCAATAATCCTAAAATTCACATTGTATCAATGCTGATGTTTATGTATCAACGTTTCTTAAAAAATAAAGAATTTTTAGTAATTTCAGAAAAAGTTGGTATATATTGAGATTATGCATGTAAAGTATGAGATTTTTATAATTTGTCCTAAAATTATTGTTGTTGCTATTCAAAGGGCTTTTAGCCCATTCTCCTTCTTGTATGTGTTGTGTATATCATTGTGTACACTTTGAATCTCTTCCGCTCCCAAAACCTGTACAGTGCCTCCATATCTGTCTCTCATCTCCAATAGGTGACCCAGGATTGTCTTGAAGGGAACTGGGCCCAAATGGCCCATGACAAAATGCAAGGATGAGTCAAGTGGGCTCATGGCAAGTTCACACAAAGAAAGAAGGAAAATGATGAGAATCATATTTGATTTACAGCAAGTTGTTAATAGAGTAACATAATACAAAAGAAAAGAAAAAAAATTTATAGGAGCCAGTGATGTGAAAAAAAACAACATAAAGAAAGCCAAAGTTCAATAAAGCAAAGCACATTTACTATCCTCAAGAAATCTCATGCCCAGAATAAAAATAGAATAGTAAAGAAAGAAAAATCAAAGACACAAATAACCAGCAAGGGGCCATTTTAGAATGAGACAAAAACAAACACACAATATTAGATACTTCATGAAACAAACAAAGAACATGAACATGGAAACTTCAACCTTAACAAGAAAAACAGAAAGACATGACTGCAAGATGAGCCACAACGAAAACATGCTTAAACCTAAACGATAATTTGAACTTTCCAGCAACCAACTTAAATATGCTTGACAAAACCAAGTTTCGAATTATCTTCTTAACTAACAGTTTACCTCAAAGAGAGACTTCAGAACGATAAAAGTTTGTACATTAACAGAACCAGATTTGGGTTGAAACATGGACCGCAACATAGTGTAGAAAGGAGTAACTTATCTTCCACATAACTTTGAGTAAATTAAAGAGAGTATTTCAGAGAGTTATATACTCAAACAGAAGGCTATATGACTTGCAAATATTGATTTTATATCGAAATTAACAGATCAAAACTGAAACTAGTGATAGCGACAGAAACGAAGATGAATTTTTACAACATATGCTCACAGGTTTGAACTGATTTCGACAAAAAACTAGAGCTCATGTTTGAAGCATTATCGAGTAATAAACAGAAACAAAAAGAAACTATTATGCAAGCTTGGAACAATCCCATTAAAACGACGCAGTGACACCATATTTAGTGGACATCCTAGCTTTAGATTTAACTTCGATATGTAGAGAAGAAAGAAATTCGAAAATGAATCAATGCATTTCAATGAATCAAAATAAGAACATTTAAACCAAACAATCATTTCGAGAAGAAATTTTAGGACAATATAAATCTATAAAGGGCTTGTTAAATTCAAGAAGAAGAGAAAAAGTCAATCAGTTTAACAAACTAAACCAAAACACGCCGTAAGAAAAGTTTGAAAGCCCTTAGTAAGATCTACGAATATAGTAAATTGCAACATGAAGCCATAACGAAGGGGAGGTAAAGAGACGGAGAAGATTTATTCGTTTGGCACCATTTTTAGACAGAAACAAATGGTTCATATAGCTAAACCAGTTAGCAACTTTCAGTAAATCAAGAAACAGCTAAAAAACGACAAATTCAAGTTAGAAAACTGAGTGGCGACATCACAGATTCATAGTTTCAAAACTATTTCAATAGGAATCTAAACTAAACACTGAAAAACCTGACCGTAAAAATGTGAGACCATGAAAAATAATCAATTGAAATCTCGCTTAACTGGAGAAAGTTTGAAATCAAACAAACAAAACAGAGTTTGAACATAAACGTAAAACTAACATTAAAACAAGATCTTTGCGACTCCGGAAAAATATTTTAACAGTTAGCGCAGCGACGAGACAATCACAGCATGAAAACGCAAACACGAACAGCAGGGACTGACCGAAACATAAAGCAACCTCGATACTAAACCTCTATGGCTAAGACGTGACTCTATGATTCCGAAATTCGTTCTCGATTAACAATAACCAAACACAACATCAAATAATCCTATCGTAGCTAATCCAGACAGAATGAGGTCGAAATGATTACCTTTTTTACAGCAGCGCGGGCCGACGACGAGCTAATGAAGAATTCTCACCACGAAGCCGAGACCTGTTTTACGAATTTGTTCATTCTCAAAAAGACTAAACGTCCTGGTTTCAACGTTTTCGGAGCGACCGATTTCTCTCGAGAAATTTCAAACGAAAATTTTGGATTTTTCAGAGTGAAGTAGGCTCCAGAATCCCCTTTTTCAACAGAATGGAGAGGGGTATTTATAGGATGAATTTAGGATTCAAAATGGAAGGGGAAAAGATGGGGTCAAATTGGAATTTGGGGCTGAGATTTTTGAAATTCAAATTGGTCGATCAGTCGCATCAAATGCTGAAGCCTTTCTATTTTTGGCTTCGCTTCAGCATGAGGGTTGATGATGGTTACCTGCGTCGCTGCTTCAATGGGGCAGAGCCATTTTCGGCTCTTGTCCCTTCGAATGTGAAGAGACAACACGTGAAGGGGATGAGAGTTTGGGAAAGGGGCGTGTGAGAGACGATCCAAGGAGACGTTAAGGGAGAGTGAGGGCGACATGAAAGGGGTTGTGTGAGAGTGACGGGTTGAGAGTGTCAGTATATGTGTTGTTGCGTTTGTGCGTGTAATGAGTGTACTATGTATATGTTGAAAAAAGGTGGGTCGGGTTTGATTTTTTTTCGGCGGGTCGGGTCAGGTTAGGGCTGGGTTTGAGACGGGTTGAGGCTGTGTTTGAGACGGATTGGAGTTTTAGAAATGGATTTTCGCGGATTTTGAGCTGAAATTGACCCAAAATTGAATAAATTGGGTTTGAAAAAATGGAAAATATGCCCGAAAATTCGATCAATTCTAAAAACGAATCAAATTAGTTGATTAAATTGGTCACGAGACGAATCAATATAAATTAATTAAAGAACTTCTCGAAATCAACGGAACAAAATAATTAATTCAATTATCAAATAAATTCACTTTGAAAATAATTTATAAATTACAAAAATAAAATCTTCGAAATAATTTTTTTTGCGCAATCATGAACGAGATAAAAATAAATACGTAACTAGATATACGTAAATAAGAATATAATGAAAATACATATAATATACATATACATACACATACATACATGTGTATATAATTTTAAAAGATTAAAACATTATCTAATAAAAAATGATGAAAAATATATGTATAAAATATATATACATATACATATATACACGTATACACATATTTATATAATTTAAAAAGCTAAAGTAGTATATATAAAAGATAAAGAAAATATGCATACGTAATATGCACAATATTTTAAAATCAAAGGATTATCATAAAAAGATCTAAGGAACTTTTGAATTATTTTTTTCAAAAATAATTATTTTGAATTATTGAAAATTTGAAGAAACTCGATAATTAATTATATCGTGGAAGGTCAAAATTGGATGTCAACATGCATTTCTAACAAGTTTTCACCTGGCATATTGTGTGAAAAGATTATCGGTTTTTTCCACATCAGGTGATCATTAAGAGTGGGGTAACTCGAGCCTTCAGTCAATGATAACGACTTTTTAATTTGAATAATATAACAACAATTGAATTAAAAATTTTAATAATAAATTAATTAATTTAACACTCAACCTATATTTTAATTTGTAGAAATATCATTATCGAATTTAAAAAAAGTTACCTTTATCTCAATCTATATTTGTTAAGTCGCAAAAATTAACATTTCAATATTGTTTATATATATTTTTTAATTTTGTACTTGATTTTTCTTTTTATCCATTCGATAAAAATATACGAACTTCTAATTCTCAAATATTCAAATACAATTTTATTCTAATAGTTATATCTATCTTAAAATGCTTCTTTTACTTTCAAAATATCAAAACACACTCAATGACATGATATTATCTTCAATTATTCCTTAAAATCATCAACAAGAGTATAATTATTCTAATTCAAATAATAAAAGGATGAAATTGCTCTAAACTATATAGAAGAGGGGTGAAATTGCTCTAAATTATATAAAAGAGGGGGTAAAGTTGATTAAGATTAAAAAGTGTAACAGTTAGATTGCACCCCAAATAGAAATATCAGGTCGAATAGTTAAGTTTAATAATTTAAGTAACTTTAAGTAATAAAAAGTTACGTTTTAAATAAATTTTCACATCACAAACCATGTGAAAAAATTATCAAATTTTTTTCCACGTCAGATGACCGTTAAGAGAGAGGAGAGGAGTATTTTCGAAGCTTAAGTGAATAATAATGACTTTTCAATTTGAACAATATAACAGAGAAATAGAAAAAAACTATTTTTTTTCAATAATAAGTAGATTAAGCCCTCGAACTCAAGACCTCTAATTAAAGATAAAACACTTTCACCTGTGCATCACAACTCATGTTGGTTATATTTTAATTATTAAAAGTGTCATATCGAATTTCAAAAAATTATTTTTATCTCAATCAAAATATTTCAATATTGTTTATCAAAAATAAATAAAAAGAAGAAAAAACCACCTCCCTTAATGACGGTTTGACCTATTTCTCCTCCAAGGACACAAAAGTAAATATAAAAACACTGCTTCCGGTACAGCTTCATTCTTTTTGAGTCTTGCCTCTTCTTCTCCTCTCTTCTCCCTTTGGACTCGAGCAAGAAAATCAGTATCTGAACCAGACTAAATCCGACTTAAACTGAACAAACAAGATCTGGATTCCAGTTTTCTTGGGATTTTGAATCCATTTGAACTGTTAAAAAGGAAAAAAAAAGGAACTCAAATTTACACTGAAAACAAGAAGAAAAAATTGTTGAATCACAATGGATATGGAAGAAGAATATGACTTGCAATACAATGTTGATGAGGAAGAGGAGATAACTCAAGAAGATGCTTGGGCTGTGATTAGTGCTTACTTTGAAGAGAAGGGTCTTGTTCGTCAGCAACTAGATTCGTTTGACGAGTTTATTCAGAACACCATGCAAGAAATTGTTGATGAATCTGCTGATATAGAGATCCGGCCTGAGTCCCAGCATAACCCTGGTCACCAATCTGATTTTGCTGAGGTCCGTATTCGAATTGGGAATTGTTTGAACAATTTGAACCGAGTAGTACAGGGGTTTACTGTAGAATGAGTGGAAGTAGTTGTCTATGAGGAGAGGAGTTTTGTGTTATTTTATTTTGGATTGACGATTTGTTTTTGCTGGAAATGTCTGTTGGTTCGGCTCAATTAGGCATTAGGTTTTTGTTAGGGTTTTCTTGGAGGAAGTGTTCGTTGAACTAACTGATTGAAATTGGAAAAAGATATACTAGGTAGAGGACTAATCAAGAACATGAAAAACAATTGGGTTAATGAAGTAGAAGAACATGGTTGGATTTTGCAAGCTGTTATCACCACTGGTGTTTAATTGGATTATGAAAGTTTTGGTTCAGCTCAATAAGGCATTAGGGGTTTTGGGGTTTGTTGAAACAAGTTAGACATATGACAAGACTGTGTCTTTATTGAGGTAGATTGTGGTATTAAATTTTAACTCCGTGATTTATGTTGATGAAGGCTAGTTACAGTTGAATGTTGTGGTATGAACTAGTGCATTCTTTCTAACAATGCTGGACAAGTATTTGACGTGGCAATTTGTCCATGATATCGGTTGTGTTACGTTTTAGTGAGATAAATAATCCATTTCACCCTGGTTAAATTCTATTGACGACAGAATCTTTAAACATTATCTGATGAAGCTTATTGTACTTGGCCGGATGTGGTTCATTAACTCTTGACTTTTTGATACTGAGTGAATGTTTTCCTAGTTGGGATAAGTAAGGTACAGCCCGTACTAGCTAATTGCAAACAATGGTGGTGAAAGTTGTGATCTGTGACCTAAATGCAATATATCCTCTGCTAGTAAACAAATAAGCCTGTTCAAACCTTGTATAGTGCAGTTCTATCTCTATGCCAAAGATTTTATACAAAGACTACACTTTGACTTTATTAATCATTCATTTTGTGCAGACTATCTACAAAATCAATTTTGGTCAGATTTATTTGAGTAAGCCAATGATGACAGAGTCAGATGGTGAAACTGCTACCTTATTTCCAAAGGCTGCAAGGTTGAGGAATCTGACATATTCTGCTCCTTTGTACGTCGATGTCACGAAACGAGTCATCAAGAAAGGGCATGATGGTGAAGAAGTTACTGAAACTCAGGACTTCACAAAAGTCTTTATTGGAAAGGTGAATGGACTATAGCTTTGGATCCATATTTAAAATGCTGAGAGGTTTGTTGAAATTGTTAGTGATGATCAAACTTGGTTCCATCTGCACTTACAGGTTCCTATAATGCTGCGGTCAAGTTACTGCACATTATATCAAAATTCTGAGAAAGATCTAACAGAGCTTGGAGAGTGTCCGTTAGATCAAGGCGGGTATTTCATTATAAATGGAAGTGAAAAGGTTCTAATTGCTCAGGAGAAGATGAGTACAAACCATGTGTATGTCTTTAAGAAGAGGCAACCTAACAAATATGCTTTTGTTGCGGAAGTCAGGTCAATGGCAGAATCTCAGAATCGCCCGCCAAGTACTATGTTCGTGCGGATGCTCTCAAGGACTAGTGCGAAAGGGGTAATTGGGACTGCCTGAGACCAGCAATTTCGTTTCTCTTTAATTGTTGTTTGTTTCAATTCATTAAAACTTATATATGTAATTTTTCTCTGTTGCTTTTTGTACTCCAGGGTTCTTCGGGCCAATACATCCGGGCGACACTTCCATATATCCGTACAGAGATTCCTATTATTATCGTGTTTCGAGCTCTAGGTTTTGTTGCTGACAAGGATATATTGGAACATATTTGTTATGATTTCAATGATACTCAAATGATGGAGTTGTTACGTCCGTCATTGGAAGAAGCTTTTGTTATACAAAACCAACAGGTACTATTGGTGCTGATAAGGTGCTTTTGGTTCTTCCAACTGACGTGCCCAAGCTCTTCCTTTTCTTTGATGATGGACTATCTCGATTCTTCTTATTGTTGTTCGATGCTGTTCTTTTCTTTGAGATCATTCCTGATTTTGTTAGGTTGCTCTTGACTACATCGGGAAAAGAGGGGCTACAGTTGGTGTTACAAAGGAAAAGAGGATAAAGTATGTGTACTGAAAGTTGCCTAAACATCTTGCTTCTTCTGACTTTTTGAAGCGTGTGAATAAATGCTCTCAATCAATATTTTGTAGGTATGCGAAAGAGATTCTCCAGAAAGAAATGCTTCCTCATGTTGGGATAGGAGAGTATTGTGAAACAAAGAAAGCTTATTATTTTGGGTAGGACATCCTTTTTCTGTATAATCATATTTTTAAAGAAATGACGCATTAGTTATTTTCCCCTTTATTTTAGTTGTTAGTGGACCTGTTTCTCATGATCTTGAATGTACTCATTTCAGGTACATCATCCACCGGCTTCTGTTATGTGCGCTTGGCCGAAGGGCTGAGGATGATAGGGATCATTATGGAAATAAGAGACTGGATCTTGCTGGTCCATTGCTTGGTGGGCTGTTTCGGATGGTAGGTTTGTTCTTTTATATCATTTGTTTTACACTGTTATGCACATCGTTTCTTATCTCTGTTTCTTGGGTTCCATTCTTCAATGCAGCTCTTTAGAAAGTTGACAAGGGATGTTAGAAGCTATGTGCAAAAGGTAAATGCACAGACCTTTTGTTTACAGTGTCATTGGATGAATATTTTGTTTGTGTGGACTGTTCTTATTGTTTGTGGGTCCTTCAGTGTGTTGACAATGGAAAAGATGTAAATCTTCAATTTGCAATCAAAGCTAAGACCATTACCAGTGGGCTGAAATATTCTCTTGCTACTGGAAACTGGGGGCAAGCTAATGCAGCTGGTACAAGAGCTGGTGTTTCGCAGGTCAGCTAGCTATTTAGTTGGTTGACAGCAGTATTTGATTGACCTTCTACTTAGATGAACAATTTTGTTTGTTGATATGTTCCAGGTGCTGAATCGTCTGACTTATGCCTCTACTTTGTCTCACTTGCGAAGGTTGAATTCCCCTATAGGACGAGAAGGTAATTGACTTTTCCCTCTATACCACCGTTTTGCTTATGAAATATATGGTTCTACTTTCTGAATTTTGATGTAGTTCGGTTCCCTCTTGATCAATCATTTGCGACCTAATCTCATACTAGTAGGGGTTTGGTTAAATCACGTCTTGTTAATCTTTCAAAGAACACACCAAAGCAGGGGTTTGGCTAAATCACTTCCCGTTAGTCTTTCAAAGAACACACCAAAGCAAATGGATAAGTTACAATAGGGGTGTAAGGAACTTGCGACCAGTAGTGAGTTTATTTGGAAAGAATCAAGTGTTGAGTTGTGGGTTGGTGGTAAATAGAGAGGCCAACGCCACTCTACTACCCCTCTATATTCATTAACATGGAATCTTACTCCTGTCAATTATATTTGTAGTTAGTTATTACTAGTTCAGCTTCCTTTTTATTTTTCTCTTTGTTGCTTAGATTTTATATGTTTGTTTACCAGGGAAACTGGCCAAACCAAGGCAGTTGCATAATTCGCAATGGGGAATGATGTGTCCTGCAGAAACACCAGAGGGTCAAGTAAGTGACTGCTCTCCCGTGAGCTTCTGTTATGCCAGGATGTGGCTATCAGCCGCTCCCTTTTTCCCACCCCAAATAATAATCCATATAATGCACATAGGAATATGATTCTTTGGAGACTGATTCAACCTTGTGATCTAATTAGGCATGTGGGCTGGTGAAAAATCTGGCTTTAATGGTTTATATAACAGTTGGTTCAGCGGCATATCCAATTTTGGAGTTTTTGGAAGAGTGGGGTACTGAGAACTTTGAGGTGAGCAAAATCTCAGTGTGTCAGGATGTTTGTGGTTCAACTCAATTATGCTGTATTTTCTTTACTATATTAAGTGTGATGATAACATGGTCTTCCTCGGCTCACCATTGTTTTTCCTGTAAATCTAGGAAATCTCTCCTGCGGTTATTCCACAGGCTACAAAGATCTTTGTCAACGGTACCTGGGTGGGAATTCATCGTGATCCTGATATGTTGGTGAGAACATTGAGACGACTTAGGAGACGGGTAAGAAACAATCTAACTAATTTTGAGTTGATGACATTATTTTGCTGTATGAAGCATATATGGTGGAGGATGATGGAAGCCATATAATTACTTAGTAATCTATTGATAAAAAAAAATTACATAGTAATCTTGAAAACAGCCGTATGATGTCAGTTTTACATATCTTTGATTTGTTTTACATTACAGCAAGGCTCCCGCCCAACCATTTTGAACATGAGTTGGAAGTATGTATTTCGATATTACAGAGATCTTGGAAATGTACTACTGCTTGGTTATTCTACCTTGCAAACTGACATTGTCTAATTGCTTCTACTGAGTTCTCTGGTCTCTCCCCCTGGGCACCCTCTTAAACACTCATGGTCTTGTAAATATTATCACTACATTTCCTTGGTTATTTTGCATAATTGCCTTTGTTTCTGTTTTATGCAGGTTGACGTCAATACTGAGGTTGGGGTGGTTCGTGATATCCGTCTGAAAGAACTTCGAATTTATACCGACTATGGTAGGTGCAGTCGTCCATTGTTTATTGTGGAAAAGCAAAGGCTACTGATCAAGAAGAAGGATATTCAAACATTGCAACAACGGGTATGCTAATGGCTCCCTTGCCCCCTTCATTGCTATCTTTTGTTGCTTTGATCACACTCAAGTTAACTTGGAACTTTGAACTTCTCTCTGCTTTTCAGGTGCTTACATGTTTTGTGTTCTTTTTTAGGAATCACCTGAAGAGGGTGGCTGGCACGATCTGGTGGCTAAGGGATACATTGAGTACATAGACACTGAAGAGGAAGAAACAACGATGATTAGCATGACTATAAATGTGAGAAGTCGACAGAGGTCTTTCCTATTCTAACAGTTTCTGATGATTTATGCTGAGATACTGAAACTATATGTTAATGTTTCCAGGATCTTGTGCAAGCAAGCCTTAATCCTGGAGACGCTTATTCTGATACTTATACTCACTGCGAAATTCATCCATCACTAATATTGGGTGTTTGTGCATCAATTATTCCGTTTCCTGATCATAATCAGGTGAGTCATGTTTTGGTTGTGACTTCTCTTGTCAAATTTGCCTCTGATTTTCTAATCTTCTGTGCTTATTTGTTGTTGTATCAGTCTCCCCGTAATACTTATCAGTCAGCTATGGGTAAGCAAGCCATGGGAATTTATGTCACCAACTACCAATTTCGAATGGTAGGTAGCTTTGGCTGTACTTATTTCTCTCCATAATATTTGGGAGTTCTTTTTTTCAATATGTCAAGGTGACAAATTTCCTTCTGGCAGGACACATTGGCTTATGTGCTTTATTATCCTCAGAAGCCTCTTGTCACAACACGAGCCATGGAACACTTGCATTTTAGGCAACTACCTGCCGGCATCAATGCAATTGTTGCCATCTCCTGCTATTCTGGATACAATCAAGAGGATTCTGTCATTATGAATCAGTCATCAATTGATCGTGGATTTTTCCGATCTCTATTTTTCCGTTCATACAGGGATGAAGAGAAAAAGATGGGGACATTGGTCAAGGAGGACTTTGGACGTCCTGATAGAGCTACTACTATGGGTATGCGGCATGGTTCTTACGATAAGTTGGATGATGATGGTCTTGCTCCTCCAGGAACTAGAGTTTCTGGTGAGGATGTTATCATTGGGAAGACAACTCCCATTTCTCAAGATGATGCGCAAGGGCAAGCCTCTCGCTATACGAGGAAAGATCACAGTACAAGTCTCCGCCACAGTGAAACTGGAATGGTGGATCAGGTTCTATTAACAACAAACGCTGACGGGCTCAGATTTGTTAAAGTGAGGGTCAGATCAGTCCGTATTCCTCAAATTGGGGACAAGTTTAGCAGTAGACATGGTCAGAAGGGAACAGTTGGCATGACATATACACAAGAAGATATGCCATGGACCGTGGAAGGCATTACTCCTGATATTATTGTGAATCCTCATGCTATTCCTTCTCGAATGACTATTGGTCAGCTTATTGAATGTATTATGGGGAAGGTTGCTGCACACATGGGAAAAGAAGGTGATGCCACTCCCTTTACAGATGTTACTGTGGATAACATCAGCAAAGCTCTGCATAAATGTGGTTACCAGATGCGTGGTTTTGAGACCATGTACAACGGTCATACTGGGCGGCGCCTTACTGCAATGATATTCCTTGGTCCCACGTACTACCAGCGGCTGAAGCACATGGTTGATGACAAGATTCATTCTAGAGGTAGAGGTCCTGTGCAAATCCTCACGAGGCAGCCTGCAGAAGGTCGTTCACGTGATGGTGGTCTTCGTTTTGGAGAGATGGAGCGAGATTGTATGATTGCTCATGGTGCCGCTCATTTTCTCAAAGAGCGGTTATTTGACCAAAGCGATGCATACAGAGTTCATGTTTGTGAGCGCTGTGGGCTGATAGCCATTGCAAATCTCAAGAAGAATTCTTTTGAATGCAGAGGTTGCAAGAACAAAACTGATATCGTCCAGGTAAACATTTTCTCTCTGCCCCTGCTTTTTCACACCCACAATATGAATACATGTGCTCTGGACTGGATCAGGGATGCACTTTACTGTTTACACCCCCGCATGTCAAATAGTAGTTCTTTCTTGTGGTCTTGAAACTCAAGAATGCCTCTGTTGGTGCAGGTTCACATTCCCTATGCATGCAAATTGCTCTTCCAGGAGCTAATGGCTATGGCTATAGCTCCAAGAATGCTTACGAAGGATGTCAAGCTAGCCAAAGATCAAAAGAAGAAAGGAGCTTGATTAATTTTGTCCATACTGAGAACAAAGTTGCCTATTTATAGATTGAAAGACCTAGTTTACCAGTAATCAGTTCTGTATCCACAATATGAGGAACTACTTGTTATTGGTTTTAGAATGGGTTGTTGTTAGCATGTGTCATTTATATCTAGTGCGCAACCACCACCCTATGGAACCCCTCAGGTACACAGTGATTTCAAGGATAATTCTTGCATGTAAAATATAAGTAACATTAATATCTGAAGTTTCTCTTCGAAAAATTGCTTCTGCTTTCCTGTAAGAGGCTCTTTGTTAAGTCTTGCATCAAATTCAAGCTTTTCTGTTTTCACAATGAGAAATGAGTATCAACTACAATGCTCACAATCCTGTAATACAAGAATGTATTTCTGATTTACATTTATAAACCAAGAACAAGATAAGTTATATCATGATAAAGATGTTATCATCCATGATAACTGATCAACGATGAAAATGAGAATATGGGAAATAATCGGGCTTTTCAATTAAGGGTGACAAAAAAGTGTTGAAATTTAAAAAAAGTGACTCAAGTTTTAATTATTAAGTGTAGG
>JBCEWC010010268.1:0-17829 GCA_038996855.1 Solanum aculeatissimum | reverse complement strand
GTGTCACCTATGAAGGGCATAATGCGTTTTGGGAAGAGGGGAAAGTTGAGCCCAAGGTACGTTGGACCTTATGAGATTGTAGAGAGGATTGGTAGTGTGGCATAAAAATTGGACTTGCCTTTGGACATGAGTTCCATTCATCCGGTTTTCCATGTATCTATGTTGAGGAAGTTTATTGGTGATCCCATAGACATTACCCCTTTGGAGGGTGTGACCATTGAGGAGAACTTGACTTATAAGGAAGAACCGGTTAAAGTCTTGGATAGGCAAGTGAAGCGGCTTTGCAACAAGGAGGTGGCTTCGGGGGAAGAACCAGATGAGCATGTTGGACTCAAGCTATGAGGATGTTGCCAGGAATGGGATGAGCATGAATCACATAGCACATAGCAATTACGTTCTAAGGGATAGGTAAGTAGGACTTAAGCTATGGGGTCAAGATGGGGTAGGAACTTTCCACATAAGCACATTCCCAATCGACATATCCAAATAGCATAAGCGGGAGCATAATCAAATCATAAATGGTGAAAGCAAAGCATAGATGTCATAATATCTCAACAACCACATAATAAGGCGTACAATGGAATCCGATACAATTATCCAACAATGCCTCTACAAGAGTACGACTAGGGACTCGACACAACCTGGGCTCACCCTCAAATCACAAAGTAAATAAAATGAAGCAATAACAATAGCTAGAAGGAAATGAGTATTTCCCTTGGAGTATAGGGATCACCACAACCAACAAGAGCAAGATTCTCACTAGCCATCCAATGGTGGAAGAAAGTCACCTCCGGTCCCTACATGATTAGAACATATAGAGAAAGAGTATGGGCTAGCACATTAGATGCACTAACTAAACGGTCATGCAATATGTATGATCATGAACCTATTAAATAAGCTAGATGGGAAGGGTACATATACGTATAGATAGATTATATAATAAAGGAAACAATATCGTAATAATATGCCATGAAGTTCCATGATGCAAGAATACAAACCTACATATCATAGTGGGGATGTGACCTCAACTGACAACTGAGGGAACCCGAGCAAGCTACTACTTGGATTCGGACTACTTCCAGGTAGATCCCAGGTCAACCCTAAATAGGTGATGCATAACAAGTCAATCCCATCTTGGGATATAACCCATGTTGGCACATGCTTTGACGGAAAGGAGTCCACCCCGAATCCAATCCCTTGGTGCTAAGTCTCATCCCATGGGAATACATATATATATACAAGCTTTCAAAATGAAGATTTCAATATTTCAATTCCAAGAACAATGCAAGATGGCTACAAGCCCAAAATAACATTTCCAAAATCTTTCAAATCCAAAATGGAACTTCTGAATACCATTTCCATAGACCAATGCATAGGAGTAGCTCATTCTAACAAAATAGAGTGCTGTAAAACACCCAAAGTGCTTTAAAAGGCAGAGCAAATTACGATGTGATCACAATCGAGTCAATTCTCATATCTTCAAAATCTTATAAAATCATATCAAGAGTTTCATCAATCAAAGCTTTTCATGTATGCATATGCCATGAATGATGAAGTGAATGAATGGGCAATAGATAGTAAAATCTTAATTTAACAATACCATATCAAATTCAATTTAAATCGATAAGAAAAATCCCAATTTCCAAACATAAAATGAATTACCCATGCCTAAACAAGCTTTCAAAGGATCATGCATATTCCAACCTTCATAATTCCAATGCAAACTGTGATAATTGAATTTAAATAGCCTCAAAATCAACATTAAAACTCAACCCACAACTTAATTTAAACATCCATCCATAAATTAAATGACCCATTTAAAAAGGAAGCTAAAATTCATCAAAGTTGAGAAAAGGATTTTTGGGTCTTCATGGTTGAATTAAGAACCATGAATCAAACCCACATACCTTGAATTAATAAAGAAGATCAAGAAGAATTTGAAGAACAATTAAATTTCCCACTTGATTTTCAAGCTTTGCCTTCAATGGAGGATGAGAGAAATTTGGAAGAGATTGAAGAAAATTAAATGGAATAGGAATTGAAATAGGGCTTAATCAGAGGTTTTAGGAGAGTTTAAAATTATTAAAACAGGTCTAGGATTAGTAAAAATTACAATTAAACCATTAATAAAATGAGGAAGAAAATTGGACACAGTCGTTAACGGATAACTACACTGACCGTGTAGTGGCTCACGGTCAGTGAACCCTTTCGTGAATCCACACATGGGACAATAAATCAATAGATCCTTGAGGGAAAATCTCTAGACCATATCACGGACAGGCTTTACGGGCCGTGAGGCCTCACACGAACCATGAACTTTTCCGTGGAGCCTCACTTGTCTCTGGGCTTCGGCACACTTCCTGGGGACTCTCTAGAACTCCGCACGAACGATCCTTATGGACCGTGAGGCCTCACACGAACCATGAGATGGTTCGTTGAACCTCATTTGGCTTTGGGCTTTGGCATAAAATCTTGGAAACTCAGTAGAGCTCCACACGGACGGGCTCACGAGCCGTGAGACCTCACACAGATAATAAGCTAGTCTGTGGAACCTTACATGGCTCGAAGTCCAGGCCCATGGCTCGCACTTCTCACTAAAACACTCCATGGACCGACTCACGGGTTGTGAGCTCCCACACAGTCCGTGGACCCTATCATGGTCCACTGCGTTAGCTAAAATATTTCTTCCTTTTTCCAGAATATTTTCCCTGCACAGGCAGTCCCACTATAAAGTCCATAACTTCCACATCCAAACTCCAAATTGAGTGAAACCACGTACTTTGCAAATATAACGCAAAGAGCTTCAATTTGATAGGATGTGGCCCACAAAGTTCATCCCGTACTAAGAGATATGGAAATTTAAAGTCAGCACATCCATAAGACGTCAAACAAAACTTAACCAATACGAATTCCATCAAGACGGTCATGCAAGAGAGACTCGGGAGACTCATAAACTAATCAAGACAATCTCAAATCAGTCCTTAACAAGAAATACAAGATATAGAAATTTTTTGGTCATTATAGGAACGGCGATCTGAGGCATGTTTTCTCGATCAGAAATTGATTGAAGTCCCAGATACTAAAGTTCCTTTCAACATGCCAAGCCTGATTCATAAGCATATGCAACATATTCTCATTCAGGATCAAAATGGGCATGCTCTCCTCTATGGCTTCTGGCTGTCTCAGATCTTTGAGGCCTACTCTGTTCTTCTCCAACTATGGACCATGCAAACTACTAAAGACGTGTTGGGATAAGTGAACTATGCCTCCTTACCTGTTTCTATGGAGCGAGTTAAAACATCGCTTCACCGTCTCCAAATTGCCTTGGTTGCCAAGTCTGCTGAACTGGCCTCAGCTCACCTTGAGTTTGCACAGGAATTCTCTACACTGCTGGCCTAGATCTCAGCACTTGAGGATACCCTATCGAAGGAGCGAGCTACCCATGCTGAAGTTATGCATAAGCTCTCTATGTTGCTTCCCTCTAGCCCCCGCTGTTTGATCTGTTCCCTATAATGTCTTCTCTTTTTGGGTACCAGTTATATTTTCTGTGAATCAACCCTCTAGGTTGGCTCTGTTATCTATTTTCTATGTTTGCTTGTTCCCTCTAAGGCATTTTCATGAGTTCTTCTCTTTACTTTTATGTTTAGTGATAGCCCTAGAGGCCTTGCATTTTAATCCTTCTTACTAGTTTATTCATCGTGATTGCCTCTTTTCAATGATGCTAAAATAGGGAAAACTGACTGAGTTGTGCAATGTTTATAACCCATGCTTAATCTGCTTTCTTCTGGAGTGTTGCTTTTCTTACATGTTGTTGGGATTATGCTGGCCCACCTAAATCATAGAAGTTTGTCATCATCAAAATGGGGGAATATGTTGAGTCAAAAGTTTTGATGATGAAACACGTTGTTCAGTTTGGTCCCTGACTACACCATCTCTAGAAAGGCTAGACAATAGAAAAGGGATTGCGGAAAGATAATCGCACATGGAGATAAGGCAGTAACATAAAAATAAGAGAGCAGTTCAACAAACCTCATGTGGAGAAAAGAGTTAACGGTTGAACAAGTCCTACATAACAAAGGATTCCACTGCAAGGAGGATAGAAGGTGAAGAAGGAGGTTTACCAAGAGACAAACTCCTTGGGCACCTGATTTTAAAAGGCAGAGAAGTTGAAGAAAGGACGTGAACCTGATTGAGCACACAAGTGAAGTTAGCAAATTGAGTCGTAGTCTAGGTAGTCCTTTTGGTATGTCTATCTAAGTGTACTGGTTCAGTAAACTATAACTGAAACTAGTTGAAATATTCATGTTAAGGGCAACTCGAAGATTTGGGAAACTTAAACCTTAGGAAGTTTCTGTTCAATTTTAGGAAGTTTGTTTTTGAAGTTCGTAGATTACTCAGAATTGTAATCTTTTGACTAAAGCTCGTTTGAATTTAGTGAAGTTGAGGTAAAATACTGTAGTCGTACAGGTCATGGTTTTTCATCTCTGTGAGCTGGGTGTTTTCCACAATAAAGCATTGTGTCTCTTATTTGCACTTCATTGAAACGATTAAGCTTACTTGGTTCTATATTAGGCAAATATGTAGGACGTGCAAGTTATTTCACTTGGGGAAGAGGATTTGGAGCAAGAACAAAAGAGTGTCTTTCTATTTCCTAGTATTATTCTTTAACCATTGCAATGGAATCTTATATTGTTACTCAATTGTATCTTCTAGTTATGTTACGCTAAAACCCTTATTACTAGGGGTGTGTATCTGAAATGGGTGTTTTATTTATTATTTCGTCTTATCTATTTTTAATGTTTTATTGTTGATTGAAGTGAGTTTTTATTCATTGCTATGTTTAACTAAAATTTAGAGGTTGCAGAGTATGGTTATGCTTAGATCTTCAATTGTTGCATTAATTATAAATGATTGAAGTGTGTAATGAATATGATAGCATTGAAATATTGTGGGTTTTAGTTGAATGTATAATTCGTATTCAACAACTAAGGTATTAGATGGTTTACTTATAAATTACTTAGGACCAAGTGTGTTGTAGTGCAATTTTTCATATGAAGCAGTAATAAGTTGATGTGATACACTTCTATTTTCTGATAAAAAATAGTAGTTACTTGCATTCTATCCTACTTACATTCAATCGACACATTCATTCAAGTTATAAGACCCACTTTTTGAATTCTTTCCCCATGTTAAGACACCCCTGGCATATCTTCTCCCATTTTTTTAAAAATCAAGTTTAGAAATCGTTCATTAGATAAATGTTAGTTTTGATCACTTTTGTTAACACTACAATCCTTTAGGGAAATTTAATACTTCTAATCTTGATCAAATATTCCCTTTGTATTCGACCCTAACTCTTCGTTGGGTAAATATACGATGACGACCACAATACTTCATAATATTTTTTATGTATGTTCAGGCGAACATCACAATGGCGCCATTGTTGGGGAATGGTGTTGTGTTCTAGTTAGACATGTTTGATCGAACTAATATTTTGTAGTTAAACTTTTTTACTTGTTTTTCTTGTCTTTCGTGTTGCTTTACTTTTCTTCTTTAGGTGAAGCTATGAGTACCGAGAGGAGTATAAATGGTGAAGACATCAATAACCTCAATGATGTTAATTGGCACAAAATTGGTAGCACTGGAGCAATTATATTTCCCCCACTCGCGAGCAATGTGTTGCTCCACCTAACAAGTACTATGCTCTAATTGCTCCTGTTGAAGGGATTATTCAGTGGCATAGCAAATGATGATCCACACGAGTACATATAATCTTATGGAAGTATGTTTGCCATTTAGCTTCAAAGGAGTTACTCAGGAATCTATTCGATTGGGATTATTTCCATTTTCTTTGTCTGAAGAAGCTATGAGATGGTTAGCAGAGCTACCAAGAGATTCTATCACCTCTTGGGAGGAGTTACTTGAGGCATTTCTTGAAAGATTCTGTCCTCCTTCAAAAATGGTGAGGCTTAGGAGGAGCATTGAAAACATTAAAAGAATATTAGGGGAACTATTACATGAGACTTGTTTGAGGTTTCAAAAGCTCTTGCATAAATGTCCAAATCATGGTGTGCCAGACCATCTTCTTCTTCAATATTTTTATGTTAGCCTTGATGCGATCAATAAGGCATTGTTGACCAATTGGTGAAAGGTGGCATAATGACACAATCTTCTACTGCAACTTCGGCTTTGCTTGATGACATGACAAAGATCAATAGAGCTTGGCACTAATGACGATCTAATTTCATCCATAACAAGGGGACCATCCAAAGATAACATGGTAAAGGATCAAGAAAGAGATGAAAATTTGGCTAAGATGCTAACCCAACTTGATCTATTGACAAAGCATGTGATGGGTGGTGGTTGTAAGAGTGTAAATATTGTTTGGTGTACTAGTTGTGTGTCTCGTGATGATTTGATGTATGGTGTTGATTACAATGAGGAGGTACACTGCATGGGGAACCAAGTGATGGGTTGTCACGACCCGAAAGTGGGGTCTAGATGTGAGATGGAGAAGGAGAACCCGAGAGTCCTTGATCAAGCCATCATATCTTCATCACTCACATCATCAATTCGAAAGAGCAGAAGTAAACACATAACACATAAGCTCTAAGGGAAACGAGGCTTTGGACTCAAGCTATGGGGATGTTGTCGGGAATGGGATGAACATGGATCATATAGCTTATAGAAAGTATCTCTAATGGACGGGTAAGTAGGAATCAAGCTATGGGGGCATACAGGGTTTGGGGACTTTCCATATAAGAACATTCCTATCATTCACAAGCATAAAACATAATCATAAGCATAATCGAAACGACATTTCCATAAACTATTCCCAATACTCATAATATCCAATAAAACCAAATACAACGTACAAGAGTCAATTTGTCCAACATAGCCTCTACATTACAACAGCGGGGCCTCGACATAGTTTAAGGCTCACCCTCAAATCATAAAGTAAAGATCTAAGATAAAGCAAGGAAGATAGGAAAGTAGATGTTGCCCTAGAACAAAACGGCTCAACACAAGCTTTTAACTTCAAGATATCAATCGTCGCCTAACGGATGGAGAAGTCGACACCGGTCCCTACATGGTTAGAACATATAGAACAAGAGTATGGGTTAGCACAACATAAGTACTAAGTATGTGAGCATGCAAATGCATATGACAATATAACATGACCAACAAGATGGCAAGGGCACATATATAGGAGAGAATATAAGAAGGGATAGTATAACAATATGCCATATAATCATGATGCATTAAGTGCAATAATGCTCATAGTATATAGGGGATGGAACCATAACCGACATCCAAATTCATGTGAGCTATAACATGAACTTGCCCAATGCGGCCTCCCATTGGATCGAAGAAGATTACTTGCCAAAGGTAATTTGTATCACACTTTATGGGCCTCCTATTTCGGTGTGATGGCCACCTTCCTTACGGGTCTCCCATTTTGGAAGGATTTACATAACATAGCATATCATATCATATCTATCATATCAAAGCATACCTTATGAGCCTTCTATTTCAGTAGCAACCTACGTTGGCCCATTGTTTCGGGAAAAGAGTGGGACCCTTAGGGATAGCCCACTTACTACTCCAATCCTTCTCGGTTCTAATTCATCATCCCATAAGAATAAGTATACATATATATGCATGCTTTGAAATGGAAACTTGACACTTGAACTTCAAATTATGCATACTTGGGCTTAAGAGCCAAAACCACTTTCATTACTCTCATGCATGTTTAACAAGAGTCAAAACATTTAATAATCATGCATAATTGGGCTAAAAAGTCAAATACACTTTCATGTCAAACTTCATGCATAAGAGTAGCTCCATACTTGTCATATCATATGATATCATATTGGTGTAAACACCCATGTTTCTCAAAGATCCATAGCATAGACATTATGTGATCACATTCTTGTCATAACCCATACTTGTAAAAAATAATAGCCATAAACATATTTGGGACTTAGCCCACTTCAAAAGCTTTATAAATCCATGATCATGCATGCAAATGCCATGAGAGACAATAGGAATAGCATGGGTACAAGAATTCAAATTTTAAATTCAAATCAAGTGCAATCCATGAAAGATTCAAGTTAAATCAACCTTTAAATCATCATTTAAACATTACCTATGCATAATTAAAAAGCAAAGGGACATGCATACTTTAACCTTCATCAACTTGAATGCAATTTAGTAAAATCTAAACTTAAATCAACTTTAATTCACCTAATTTCTACAACACATAAACCAATCAAAGAAATACTTCAAAACTTAAAGAACCCATACTTGAAGAAGCTTAAATTCACAATTTAAAACAAGGGTTCTTGGGTCTTCATGGATCAAAGGAATTTCCCAGAATCAATCCCACATACCTAATGTTTAACCAAGAGAATTTGATGAATTAGCAAGAAAGATGGTTTTCCATAATTTTCTTAAATCTTTCATCAATGGAGGTCAAGATAATTGAGAGGATTGAGGAGTGCTTTAATGAATGAATTAGGATTAGGGTCCGATTATAGGGGTTTAGGAGACTTTAGGAAGGTTAAAAGTGTCATAGGATTAAACCAATTTACAAAATTACCATTAATGAAATGGACATAATCACTGAAGACAATGTCACACGGAAGAGCTATAGTCCCTGTCAACCTGCCCATGGGCCGTGTGCCTGCCCGTGAGGCTACAATTGGGCTTGACTTCAACTCGAATTCTCGGACGACTTTTTGGATAACTTCACGGGGGGCCTCACAAACCGTGTAGCGGTACACAGACTGTGTACTGGTACGTGGAGCATCACTTGGTTCTGAGTCCAACCTTGAACATTGTCCAACATTCTGCCTCACTTCACAGGACCACTCACGGGCCGTGAAGGGTCACACGGACTGTGAGGTGGTCCGTGGGACCATACTTGGTCCATGGCTTGGCGCCCAACCCCTAGTAGACTACTGGACTAACCCACTATCTCCCATATGGACCTTGGACCACCAAACGGTTTGTGGTCCAGTCCTTAGCCCAATTCCAGAGCCTTGTTTCCAGCATCCTTCTAATTACAGGTAATCTCACTGTTTTGGCTATAACTTCCACATACAAACTTTGAATTGAGTGAAACCAGTTGCGTTGTGAAAATAACTCAAATAGATTCGGTTTGATTTATATCATCCACACAATTCAATACATACCAAAAGTTATGATCTTTCAATGTTCACTGCCCAACCGACCTTACAATCTTACCAAAAGATCGGTTTTGAATCCGGCCACTTAAATAAAACCCATGACTACAGAAATTCAACCATGACCATCTCAATACTAACCAAGATCGACCATTATGAAGTTCAAAAATTTTCATATCGTTACATCATCTCCTCCTTGGGAACATTCATCCTCGAATGGATTAGAACTACAGCTTGAGGACAACAATCATACAAGAGACAATTTCTTTTAACCATAACTCATAAGGATCATGCATCACTTCAAAAGTCATTCAAAACTCATGTAAAATATCATTTAAATTATTTTTGTGCTCATCTATGCATGCAATTTCATGAAATTCAAGAAACAAAGAATTAGGACCGTAAAAAGAATAAAACCTAGTACCTTAGGCTTGAGTAGATTTGAGAAGATCGGGATATCACTTCTTCATGTCCAACTCTACTTCTGACGTTTCATTGTCCATGTCTTGGTTTCTCCAAAGCACCTTGAACAAAGCTACCACTTTATTGCGAAGTCGCTTCATATGCCTATCAAAGATCTCAATCGGAACCTCTTCATAGGTCAAAAGTTCTCTTCAACCGTCACACCCTCAAAGGTTGTTATTGCCTTAGGGTCACCAACCAACTTCGTCAACATAGACATATAGAAAACTGGATGAATGGAGCTCATGGCCATAGGCAAACCCAAGCTATATGCCACATTGCCAACCCTTTCCATTATTTCATAAGGTCCAACGTAATGGGGACTCAACTTGTTTCTTATCCCAAAGCACATGAACATCTTTCACTACCTCCTTTTTACCCTCATCTACATGTGCCACACACCCCATGGAGAGCCTACCAAGGGCATTTGTCACGATATTAGCTTTGTCGGGATGATAAAGGACACTCATATCATAATATTTGAGAAGTTCCAACCATATTCTTTGCCTCAAATTAAGGTCCCTTTGGGTGAACACATATTGAAAGCTCTTGTGATCAGTGAAGACATCCATATGAACCCCATACAAATAATGTCGCCAAATTTTCAAAGCAAACACCACCGCCATCAACTCAAGATCATGGGTCGAATAATTTTGTTCATGCACCTTTAATTGTCGGGATGCATAAGCTATCACCTTACCATGTTGCATAAGTACACAACCCAAACCAAAACGCGATGCATCACAATATACCACAAACCAATCTAACCCATTTGGCAAAGTCAAAATTGAAGCCGATGTAAGTCGATCCTTCAAAGTTTGGAAACTCTTTTCACATTCACTTGATCACACAAACTTGGCCTTTTTCTGAGTCAACTTGGTCAACGGAGATGCAATAGAAGAAACCCTTCGACAAACCTTCTATAATAACCGGCTAAACCTAGGAAACTTTGAATGTCGGAAGGAGTCAACGGTTTAGGAAAATCTATCAGCGCCTTGGTTTTCTTAGGATCAACCTTAATGCCTTCAACGGACACCAAATGACCAAGGAAAGCAACTTCTCCTAACCAAAACTCACACTTGCTAAATTTGGCATACAATTGTTTCTCCCTCAAGGTTTGAAGAACCAACCTTAAATGATCCATATGCTCCCGCTCACTTCAGGAGTAAATCAAAATATCATCAATGAAGACCACCATAAAATTATTAAGTAAAGGCTTGAACACCCGATTCATAAGATCCATAAACACCGTCGGAGCATTGGTCAACCCAAACGACATCACCACAAATTTGAAATGTCCAGAACAAGTCTGAATAGCCATTTTAGGAATATCACACTCTCTCACCTTATATTGGTGATAACCCGAACGAAGTTCTATTTGGAGAAATGAGTTGCTCCTTGAAGTTTGTCAAATAAATCATCAATTTTAGGCAACGGGTATCTATTATTAACAGTCACCTTATTCAATTGTTGATAATCAATACACATTCGAAGAGACCCATCCTTCTTCCTCACAAATAACACGGGAGCACCCCAAGATAAAATGATCGGCCTAATATAACCCTTTTCTAACAGATCCATCAATTGATCCTTCAATTCTTTCAACTCTGTTAAGGTCCTACGATAAGGAGGGATAGAAATGGTTTGAGTATCCAGAAGGAGATATATACCAAAATTCACCTTTCTATCGGGAGGAATACCAGGCAAGTCCTCGAAAAACTCATTAACCACTAGAACCAATTCAAGCCTAGTTGACTCGCCCTCTAGATCTCTAACCCGTACAATATGGTAAATGCACCCCTTACAAATTGTGAGACCCCGTGATTTTCATCTTCCATAATATACATATTGTGGCATTTGTATAAGACATATATGAATTTAGATAGAACCTAAGGCTAATAAGACTGCAAGTAGGTGGTAATATCAAGCGATTAATGTTTAAGTCAAAGGAATCCCCTAAATTCATATTTGAGATTAAAGAGATGACCCAAGTGGAACCTCGCCCTTTTCGGAAGATTTAAATTGAGTTTAACTTCTCGGATGGGACTAAGAGTGCATATTTTGATAATAATGGATTTTGAAGGGGTATTTTAATATCCCAAAGTTCAAATATTAAGTTTTTAGTCAAGGAAGTTGCAAGATAATGTTTGGCCAAAGTTACCGTAAGCTTCTTTAAGAAATCCTTCTTAAATTTGGGTCAAATGTATCAGACCATATCTCCAAAAATATAAGGAATTAGAAGATATATGACCTATCAAATTAAAGGTATATGAGTCTAGTTTGCAACTCATAAAACCGTGTATCAATCTAACTTCATAATAAAATGTTATGAGAGTTTTACCGCAACTACCCAAGCATAAAACCGGGTCATGGATCGGGTCGGGTCAAGCCCACTTAAATGTCGGCTAATTTCTCTTTTTAAAGCTAACAATGGAGCATTTTCGTCCCAAATAAGTAGAGAAACTGAAGAGAAAGTTCCCACTAGCTCCATAATCAATTTCAGTAAGTTTTTCGCATTTTAACCGTTAAATTTTTGCCGCGTGCCTAGAAATGTGTGTCTTACGCTTTACGATTGTTTTTGTCTCTTATTAGCTGTGTTTGGGGGCTGTTTTTGGACTGTGAAAAAGTGGTGTTCTTTTCGTTCATTGTATGGTTGCATCTGGTTTGTTTAGGTAATCATTTTGGGGTTCCTGTACGACCATTTTACAAAGTTCTACGGACGTTTCCTCGCATAGACGCTAAATGGAAAATCTGTCCATTAATGCCAATTTATGGACTATTTATAGGTGTTGTTAGGCTGCGTATATATAGTAGTTGTGAAAATTAGGACATCGGGAAAATTTTTCATGAAGGAACTTTGGACATTCGGACGTCCGTTGGAAAGGCATATTAAGGCTAAGTCCCGTCCCTTTTTTTGGCACGAAATCCAGAAAATTCCTAAAACGTCAAATGCAATATTTTGCTATTATGTTAACAGAAAGGCCTTCTGTAAAAGGCATTGGGTTCGTAGCTGAATTATCTTCATTAGGATATTAGGTTGGTATTCCATTCGTTCGCTCAAACTGGACATTTAATATTTACATATCAATTTATCAGTTTTTCTTGACTACTTATCCTTATGTTGAGGAGTTCCACATTCTGGTGTAGTGTCACTAAAAATAAAGATAAGTTACGAGGGGAATGTAGTATCAATGATATGTCCTTCTTCCATACTAAAACCATAATTGAAGCACCAAGAAAGTAACACGTTGATTTCCAATAATCTCCAGTATAATGCTCCTATTTAAACTACTAATGCACTTTATTCTTTTTAAGTAATTTCTTTTACCAATTGACATGGAACCAAGTGTAAGCATTATGTGAAGCATCTTTATGAACATATTCAGAAGTAAGGCCTCATTCTAAATGTTGAGTTAAGTTGTCAACTTATTCAAAAGACATGTAAGATCCCACGGGCCATATGTATATGTTACGATGATGATTATGATATTATGAGGTTAAGTGTACTAATGAGCCAAGATTGGATGAATTTATGTTATGGCATAAGATGTGCATTCATATCATACATTGCACGCTATGCATGGACTTCGAGCTATAATCGAAGGTATGGGGCCTATTTTCCCAACTAACTATATATATATATATGATACGGATGGCCACAAGTTGGAAGATATGATACCGGGTAGCTCCTAGAAAGGACCACAATTGCTAAAATTTTGTTGGGTATGTCATGCATTTGCATCTATATATATGTATTCACGACATGCGATTACTTGAGCATAACATGCATATTTGGTCATTAGGAGACTGAGTGTTGGCCAGGAAGGTTACCCGAGTCTTGGTTATAGGTTGTATTTCTATTATTCTGTTTACTACAGTTATCTGTGGTTTTACTTTTTGCCTTACATACCAGTACATGTTTATTCGTACTGACGTCCCATTGCCTGGGGACGCTGCATTTTATTTCGTGCGTGCAGGTTCGGATAGTGATTCTGATTGATCCCTCCACTGAGAGCCTAGTTCAGCTGTGAGTTGATAAGCTTCACCTTTTCTTGGAGCTTTCAGAGGGTGTTTATTGTTTGTTGTGCAGTTGGGTATAGTTGAGGCCCTGTCCCGACAGAGTTAGTGATTCTCTTAGAGGCTATTGTGGACATATTATTTTTGGGTTGTTTTTTTGGTACCTTTAAATCTTCAGTCATGGGATTGGTATGTACATATGTAGTAAGTGACAGTACCTCTGTTGTTCTAGCCTTGTCGGCTAGCAAATACATTATCATTTTGGGTTACCTATCCTGATGTGCTTGGTTCATTGATGACCAAGTCATGACCTAAATGGTTCAGTCTTAGTTTTTCAGATGTTATATTCCCTGATCTTTTGGACCCTAGTTTAAGTAACTAGTATGTTTTGTGGCTTACTCGACCAATGGTGGTATCGTGTGCAAGTCATGCCTCCCCATCTTTTGGGGCGGGACACAAATCATCTTCTGGGCTTTGAGGTAGCAAATAAAACGTCCCTTAACCACAGAATTACTACCTTTCCACTCCAACATGGGTTCATTAGGGACTTGAAACTTAACTTGCCTAGTTCTACAATCAACCAAAGCATACGAGACATACAACTAATCCATCCCCAGTATCACGTCAAAATCATACATCTCAAGTTCTACAAGATCACCGAGGAACACTTTATACAACACAGAGATCGGACAACCACGATACACTTTCTAGGCAATAATAGACTCACCCACGAGGGTATACAACGAATAAGGTTCCCTAAGAGTTTCGGGACTCAAACCAAAATTAACAGCCAACAGAGGAGTCATAAAAGATATATTTTCACCCGAATCAAGTAAAGCATAAGAATCAAAGTCAAAGATTTTTAACATACCAGTCACGACATCTGAACCTTCCTCCACTTCTTGCCGGGCATGAAGAGCACAAAATCGGTTGTTCCGAGGAGCACCACCAACTGGAGCCTTTGGTTTCCCTTGTCCAGCGGGAGCCACTTGATCCTTCTTCACATTCCTTGGACAATTATAGATTTTGTGGTTCAAACAACCACATCCAAAGCAAGCACCCGAAGCCCTTTTACAATCACCCTCATAATGCTTTCCACATTGACCACAAAGAGGAATTTAGAGACCACCCCCAACTTGTGCCTTAGGAGGAGGCACCCTAGGATTAGCAACCTTCACATTTGAACCTTGGCCTTGGTGAAATCAACCAAATCCACCACCGCTCTTAGCATTGGAGAACCTACCGTCAAAGCAGGCCCTCTTTTCATCATTTACCCTCTTTTCTTTAAGCTTTTCACCCTCAATTTGCTCGGTATAAGTCATGAGCCTTGAGATGTTCATATCTCGGATAAGCATAGTCGTACGATACACTTTCACGACCAAATTAGAAATACCAAAGAGGAATTTGTGCATCCTTGTACGAGGGTCAGATACAAGCATAGGTGCATATTTGGAAAGCTTAGTGAATTTGAGAGCATAGTCTCTCACCGTCATACCACCTTGTCGGAGATTGATGAACTCGGTCATTTTGGATTAACTAAGCCCAAGAGAAAAGAAACGATCAAGGAAAGAGATTTTTAATTCTTTCTCACTAACCTTGACATCCACCATCCGCTCAACCAACCATTGGTTATACCATATTTCGGCTACATACATCAATTGGTATGTGGCCAATTCGACTTTCTCCTTCGAACTCACACCTATGATAGTCAATACCTTAGTGAGTTCATCAATGAAATCTTGGGCATCTTCATCCACTCTCGATCTATAGTACTCCGTAGGGTTCTTCCGCGTGAAATCCATCACCCAAGAAGACGGAGTACCAACATTCATAGGATTGATTGGCCAGGCTTGGTTGGCCACAACTTAAGCCAACATAGGTACCACATTCATGAACTCGGCATGGGACACTTGCTCCTCTACCGGTGCCGGAGGAGCTTGTTCCTCGAATGTGGGAGCTTGATGGGTGAAGGGAGCTCTTCTGGGAGGTATGTTCTGAAAGAGCTACGAAAATACCGAGAGTTTCAAGATCTCATCATAACAGTCCACAGCATGACATAGGGAAATAAAGAAATGAGACAATTTCCTAGAACATCGTCATAGCCTCCCGTTCATAGGCATGGCACGCATCCCACCCATGAACAAGACTCTAATCGACGCGGCATATTGGAATCCAAGGATCATTTACAAACCTAGGGCTCTGATACCATCTTTGTCACGACCCGAAGTGGGGCCTAGATGTGACATGGCAAAGGAGAACCAGAAAGTCCTCGATCAAGCCATTATAGAATCATCACTCACATTATCAGTTCGGAAGCGCGAAGGTAAAAACATAACACATAAGCTCTAAGGGAAATAGGGCTTTGGACTCAGGCAATGGGGATGGTGCCGGGAATGGAATGAACATGGATCATATAGCACATAGCAAGTATCTCTAAGGGACGGGTAAGTAGGACTCAAGCTATGGGAGCATACCGGGTTAGGGGACTTTCCACATAAGCACATTCCCATTATTCACAAGCTCAAAACATAATCATAAGCATAATCGAAACAACATTTCCATTAACCATTCCCAATACTCATAATATCCAACAAAACCAAATACAACGTACAAGAGTCAATTTATCCAACATAGCCTCTACATAACAAGAGCAGGGCCTCGATCAAGCCATCATAGCATCATTACACTCATCATCAGGAAACACGGAAGCTAAAATATGTAGCACATAAGCTCTAAGGGTTTAGGGACTTGTGACTCAAGCTATGGGGGCAATTCGAGAATGGGAAGAGCATGCTTGCACATAGCACATAACCATACATCATACGTCATACTTAACATTCAAACCATAATCTTAACATAAAAATGTAAGTCGAAATCATAACATGAGAGCATAATCATAGATCAAGGGAAACATAATATCATAATACAAAGCCGAATATCCAATATACAACTCTAACGTATAAGAGTAAGATTCGTCCAAAACATGCCTCTACATAGAAGAGCGGGGCCTCGACAAGCTTTGAGGCTCATCCTCAAGTCAAGAAAGTAAATAAATAAACATAAAGGTAGATATATTGTGGCTATTTCCCTTGAACAATACGGCTCACCACTACAAGTCTTCACAATAGAATCAAGCGTCGTCCGGGAGAATATAATAGTCACCCTCGCACCCTACATGGTGAGAACATATAGAAAGAATATGGGTTAGCACAATTAAGCAATAAGTATGCGGGCATTCAATGCATATGACAAGTATAGTATGATCCACAACATGTCAAGGGGATAAGTGATATCAAAGGAGTGCACGTAGCCAAAGAGTAATATAACAATATGCCATGTCATGATGCATGAGATGCAATCCTATGTTCATATATATATAACAGGGATGGAACCTCAACCGACATAAACAAAAAGATACGAACGAGCCACTATCCGAACCTGTTACTATTTGCCAAATAGTATCCTAAGCACCCTTGAGTCGGCGCAACTTAACAGAGTTCCCTATTTAGGGAATTAACCCATGGTGGCACATGGTTTGACGGAATAGGCAGGGTTTTAAGTCACCCCATTTGGTTACCTACTCCCTCGGTGCTAAGCTCATCCCACGAGAATATGTATAGGTACATGCACACTTAAATCCGGAAACTCGTACTTACTTTCAAAACATGCATACTTAGTCAAAGCAAAACCATTCCTTAAAACTTGTTCATGCTTGAATCAAAAGCTTATCAAAACCTTGCAAAACCTATCATGATCTTGTCTTGTCAATGCTAAGGAGTAGCCATCTAATAGCTTATTATATCAAGCCATGCAACTTATAATAACAGAGTGCTCATAGAGCATTAACAGAGTGCTAACAGAGTGCTCATAGAGCATTAATAGAGTGCTGATAGAGCATTAACAAAGAGACTATGTGATCACAAGCCTTAACAAAACTTATCATACATGAAAACATGAATCCATGAAGAGTTCCAACATAACCATAACCATGATATGCCATGCATGAAGTTCAAGATCTTGGGTAATGGAATTTAAACTTTAGTTAACATATTGAAAGACATTAGATCATAAAACATGTAGAAATTCATGAATAAGCCATAATGCAAGTTACCCATGCTTAGTTAAATCATGAAATTAAACATGCAACTTGAACAATAAGGGT
>JBCEWC010010267.1:0-17829 GCA_038996855.1 Solanum aculeatissimum | reverse complement strand
TGCCACAATCAAAAAATAAAAATTTGTGTTATCATTAATATGGTCATTAGGATTTGTTTTATTTTTATATATTTTCAAATTTTTTAAGGTTAAATATTTTTACACTATTTTGCTAGTTTTGGAAAAGTAAATCTTGTAATGACTTGAAATTTTGATTCTATTGTCATTATTAGTAATAACATAATTATAGATTGTCATTTATTAAATTTTCTCATAAATTAATCATTACTTAGCTTATTGGAAAGGAGATTTTCGGTTCATGAGATGAATAGAATATTTATTAATCCAATGAGAAATCAGATTTGAAGAGGATAGAGATTGAAGAGATCGAGATGGTTGATCATGAAGTTATCTTCATGTATCTCAATCTCTATGCCCCTCAGATATGGATTCAAACATTGAAATTATTCACATCTCCTTTCCATTCAACAGTATTAGTTTTCAAGCCAAGTGCATTTTATTTCTTTGCTTACATTTTCTTCAGTACTTTTATTATTTCCTTCCTTCCTAAGTATTCCTTCCTCTTCATCGCTTTCAGTCATTAAAACTTCTTCAATTTTTAAAATTCAATGCATTTTGAGCGAGTAATATACAAAAAGACTTAAACAATCGAGAGGAGCTCATATCCAAAATTACGCGGTGCATCATAACTACTTCACACCAAACACAATCAATCCTCTTCATAAATTGTTTTTTTTTTGTCCTTTTATTCTTCATCATTGTTTTTACACCAACTTTCTAAAAGCTTTAGCGACTCTGCTTACAACGACATAACTCAATTGTCCCTAATTAAATTATGTGTTTGCAGCAATAAATATTGTGTCACAAAAAAAAAAAATATTGCTATTATTTATCTCTTTTATTGTAGTGTGAGTGTGCTCAAGGGTAGGGATGAGGAGATAACTAACGTGGAGTGTTACATATGAAATTTATTTTTTCTATTTTCAGTGAAAAAGTCATTTTTCTATTTTTTAAAGAATTTATCCCCCCAAAAAAGTATTTTTTTGATCAACTAAACATGAAAAAAATTGGAAAGATATTTCTCGTTCATACCAAACATAACCTAAATAATATATAAAAACAGTAGAAAAAAATCAAGGTATATTTTTTATAATAAAAGAGGGATTTAATATGTTAGTTTTTTAAATTAAATGAAAGTTTATGTGTGTTTAAGTCTTTCTATCGGGCTTCAATGTGGGCACTGGACACTGGGTGGGAAATCAAAAAAGAAAACAGTCTTTCTGTTATAAAATAAGAACAAGGAACTAATATAAGGGGAAAAAGGTCAAAAATACCCTTAAACTATATGAAATGAAAAAAAAAGTTCTTTATTTATAATTTGGTCCAAAAATGTCTTTGTCATCAATATTTTGGTCCAAAAGTGTCCTTATTGTTATTTAATGGGTCAAAAATATTTTTTTTCAAATAAATTTATTATTCATTTTATTTTTGAACACATTATTTTTCTAATAATATTTTTTTATTAGCAAATATTTCTCCTACTTCAATTCGAGAAAAAATAAAAATATTTCTTGTTTTATTATAATTATTATTTTTTATCATTATCTAAATAAAAATTAATGTTGAGTTTACTATGATCTTATATTTATGACATATATTATTTGTTACAAGAGTATGGTGTCCTATTTTAATTGATAAAATGAGAATAAGAAAAAAGATTATTTTCTTATATTTTTATCAGTTAAACTGATTTTAAAAGAAACAAATTAAAATAAAAAAAGAGTGTTTTAAAAATAATATTTTTATTAGGAACACAATATATTTAAAAAAAATATATCTTTATTTAAAGGACATTTCTGACCCATTTAGTGACAGTAAGGGTATTTTTAGACCAAAGTATCAACGACAAAGACATTTTTTGACCAAAGTATTGACGACAAAGACATTTTTTACCGAATTATAAATGAAGGACATTTTTGTTCATTTCACATAGTTTAAGAACATTTTTTGCCCTTTTCCCTAAAATATAATAAGAAGAGAGGGAAATAGAGCGACATTTTGTTTATTTAATTCTTGTTCATCTCCTACATAACCCTTGTTTGGATGGTTATTACCCGTTGTATTGTATTGTATTGCTAGTTTAAATACAATGTTTGTTTTAATTGTTACTTAAATTTCATTGTATCGTATCGATTAAATTCATCGTCAGGTAATGATGAAAAGACTCATTTTGTGTAACGACCAATTTGGTGTGGTTGCATCGTTACTTTAATATTTTATTCTCATTTTTTACTTTATTTATTCTTTAATAATTTTATTTTATCATTTACCCAATCTTTTCATGGTGCGTAGTTGTACCATATACCCCAAAAATTCTTGAAGGTTTATTATTCAAATTATGTGATGTATGATATTATTGTAACGACGGACATCAATGCAATCTATCAAAATATAGTATTCTTGAAAATAATACATTACGATACAATATAACACAATATAATACATTATGAAACAATACATATAATAACTATCCAAACAAAGTGTAAATGAGTATATAATTGGCTATTTATAAGCCTCATGAATAAAAGTTGTAAGTGGCCACATGGTTATCCACTGTATTTTTTCATATATAAATGCTTCATAATTTTTTATTAAAAGTTTGTTGTCATACTTTGAAATTTATCATATTTATACGACACACTTCAATATCACTTTTGAAAAGTTGAGTGTATCATTATTTTATATTTCCTTATTTTAATGAAGAATTTATAAGATAGAATTAGTTTACACATTAATCACGTGTTCGAATACCTTTCATATCAAATTTGATGATACAAATTGCCTTCACAATATAGAGCATTAGGACTTGAATCTAATGTCTTATCCATAAAAAGACGTGTTAGATCATAATTTAATGAGACTTAAACTTGATATTATATTATTATAATACATCGGGACTTAAAATCGATATCTTATCTTCTTTGTGCGATGAGACTTGAATCTATCGATATAACTTCAATCAATGGCCTAACATGCCAAGGTGCAGTGAAACTCAACTATGAACCTTTAAACTATTATCACCAGTGATGGATTCAAGATTTTAATTCAGGGGGTTCGAAATATAAAAGAATAAATGTGCGACTAAACCAACAAAATATAATTTCCAAAGGAATAATTAAGAGAAGCTAAAAAATAATACTTTGAATGGAATTTGAACCCTAAGCATGAGAGTTCATTTAAAAGGAGATTTCTCATTATGCTAAACTTTGCTGCTTGTTTAAAAAGTTCAAGTTTAATATATATATGAAAATATAGAAAATTTACCTTATATATACAGTGTAATTTTTCGCCGAGGGGTTTAGGATGAACCCCCTCCCCCTACCCTAGGTCCGCCCCTGATTATCACTTTATAAATTATATGTACAATTGAATTAAATTTCAATAAAACATAAATAGAAATGGAGCAGAAATACTTTCGAAATATTTAAAATTTAGTTTGGAGGAGTATTTCTACTCTATTTCAAATAATTTAGAAATATTTTTTACCATTTTCCCTAAATATAACCAATAAATTCAAAACATGGTAAAGCTAACTAACCATACTTGACAAATCATGAATAGCCTAAAGATTTTTTCAATTGACAATCAATTTTTTTATTTGAATTTTTCTAGAATCACAATAAATTTTTGAAAATTTCAAGAACACAATTTATTTTCTTAAAATTTGAATTTAAAAACTCACATTGTGAAAGTGATAAAAGGGTTTATAAAAGGAAATTCTTAGATGATATTTTAGGGTTGAAGTTTATAAAAACTTCATGATTAAAATCAATCTCCATCCAGATATTGTTACATTAGATAATTCCATCAATATTAACAGAACAATGCTCCAAAACTAAAAATTCTTTAAAGAAAAAATTTTTACATACATAATCGACTTGCATTATTAATTAGAATATCCAAAAAAAAAATTATTGTAGTTTGAGATTAGATGATTAACAAAAATAAAATGTTACCTGAGGAAGTGATTCTAAATTACACCATTGAATTTATTGAACAAATGTGGGTATATATATCTATTTAACTAATCTCACCAAACATCTTTAATGCTTCAACTTCATGTTGATAAGAACTAAAGTGTTACTTGGGCATATATACATGCTACAGTATGTTGGCCCCATTTTACAAGGACATAATATATAGCATGTGTAATCTATGTTCAAACTGATTACAAAATATCCTGAAAACACCCATTTGATTGTCAAGAATTCTAAAAGTACCACTTCACAGACTGCCCACTTGTTAACTTGTAACTTTCTGCCCTTTTTCCTCTTCTTTCTTACTTACCCTGCTCACATTTGTCGGTACATTCAACATAATTTTAATTTAGAATCACATGATTTAAACTTTTTTTTATTTTCTTAAATTATGTGTCAAATCAAATTATGTTATTCTTTTTTAAATGGGGGAGTATTATATTTCAATTTATTGGTAAACTTATTACTCCTATATCAATAAGTATTTTATTAATAAATTAGCCAAGTTAAAATTTAACAATTCAAAGTGAATGAACGAAGTATTTCATTCATCTTTCGTAATTTTTTTTTTATTAGATAATATTAAAAACACATTAATTTATTTTTTTTGAAGTTTCATACTTAAATTATTGGGAATTTGGGAGTGTGGTCATATTCAAATTATCACTTATTAGTTTGAAAAACACATTGATGTGTGTAATATACTCTCTTTTATTTTAAAAAAAATCTTACCACGTGGATAAAATATTTCACTTTGACAAAAAATTAAATAAATTATTAATATTAGTTGAAAATGAAAGATTCAAGTATTACTATCCAAAAAATATATCCATATCTATATTTTAAAAAACATAAAATTCTTATTCTTTTAAATTTCTTTTATAAAAAACTAGGCAATAAGCCCGCGCTTCGCGCGATCATAAGTAATCTAATTAAGTTTATAAATCTTTATATTAAAACTAATAAAATACTCTAAAGCTATTAAGTTCTTTCTATATAGAAAATTACCATTATCAATTTATCTAAAGAACTTCTATTAATGTAATATTGTCAAACTCCTAGTTATCTTCAATAATATTTTTGGATTATAACATTATTTTTTGATATAATTATCTTGTCAATAGTGTTTGAACTCTCTAACTTGAATATTAAATTACTATAATACCTCAACTTAAAAATTAATTTAATATACTTTTTATATTTTATATTTATTTAATTATATTATATTAAATTGAAAGCAGATAATTTGTCACATTGAAGGATTGTGACTTTTTCGAAAGGTTATTACTTTTTTAAGAAGTTGTGACTTTTTCGAACGATTGTGATTTTTTCAAAAGGTTTCTAAAGAGATTACTATAATACCCCAACTTAAAAATCAATTTAATATATTTTAAAAGTGGATAATTTTTCACATTGAGGGATTACAACTTTTTCGAAGGTTATAACTTTTTCAAAGAGTTGTAACTTTTTCGAAGAGTTATAAATTGTGAGGTTTTCAAAAGATTTTGACTTTTTCATAGAGTTGTAACTTTTTCGAAAAATTGTGAATTTTTCAAAAAGTTATGACATTTATGAAGGATTATGATATTTTTGAAGAATTGTGACTTTTTCAAGTAGTTTTTTAAAAGATAATGATTTTTTTTTTGTAATTTGTTTGAAGAGTTGTGACTTTTTGCAGAGGATTGTACCTTTTTCGAATGATTGTACCTTTTTCGAATGATTGGACCGACTAAAGTACCGTTTAACGACAAATAATGTCTTTTTCTTCGCATATATATGATTTAGACATCACTCACTTCCCACTTCCTTCCTAAGAAAAACATCAAGAAGTTCAGTCAACTGTATTACGCCATTTATTAGAATTGACAATTTGTATATAACTTCCATGGGATTAATAGTATTTCACTCCAAAACACAATCAATCCTCTTCATAAATCGTTTGATTTTTTGGTCCTTTTATTTTTTATCACTGTTGTTACACACACTTTTCCTCCAACATGTTTCAAGAAAACTCGCATTGCATCTGCATGAACATTGCGACTGATTTGCCAGAAGAAATTGTGACATCTTATAGTCATGGGTCACCTGCCTCTAATCCAAGAAAAGAAACTCCTGATACAATCGCAATTGATGTAGTTCAACAACACCCTTTTTTCTCAGGCATTGATCAGTTAAGTCTAGCTAAGCTTGTCAAAGATAAAAGCGTTGATGAACTTGCTAACCTTGGAGGTGTACAAGGTGTTGCTGCTTCTCTCAAAACTGATACCACTAATGGTATAAACGGAGATCAAGAAGATGTTGCACTTAGACGTGAGGCTTTTGGAAGCAACAAGTATCGTAAGCCACCTACTAAAAGCTCCTTCATGTTTGTTTGGGAATCATTCAAGGATCCCAGCCTCATTATAATTTTGCTCTCTGCCGCTCTGTTGCTTGGATTTGGAATTAAGGAGCATGGGCTGAAAGAAGGATTGTCCGCTGGAGTGATTACCCCTTTCCCTCTGATTTTTGTCATTGTTATTTCGTTAATTAGTCACTTTACGCGAAACAGACAGTTTGATAAGCTTTATAAAGAGAGCAGAAAAATTCCAGTTAAAGCTGTTAGAAAGGGGAGGCGCCAACAGATATCGATATTTGATATTGTGGTTGGAGATGTCATTTACTTGAAGATTGGAGATCAAGTCCCTGCTGATGGGATTTTGGTACAAGGTCATTCTCTGCAAGTGGATGAATCTAGTATGGAAAGTGACCATGTTGAGATTAACCTTACACGAAATCCATTCTTGATTTCTGGCACTAAGGTTGTTGATGGCAATGGAATGATGCTTGTGACGTCGGTTGGAATGAACACGACCTGGGGTGAAATGATGAGTGAAATCAGCAGTGATTCTGACGAGCAAACGCCTCTCCAAAAACGAATCAAGAAGCTCACTTCATGGCTTCGTAGAGTTGGATCGGTAGTTGAATTCTTGGTTCTTGTTGTCCTATTGGTACGATACTTTACCGGGAACACAAAAGATGAGAATGGGAACAAAGAATTCAACGGGAGCAAGACTTCATCACATGATGTGATCAATGCAGTGATGGGAATTGTTGCTCCTACTGTTAGCACTCTCGTTGTCGTGGTTCCTGAAGGGTTGTCATTAGCTGTTACACTTAGTCGGACTTATTTGAGGAAGGCAATGATGGCTGATCAGGCAAAAGTTATAAAGCACTCCGCTTGTGAGATGGGCTCTATCACCACCATCTGTACAGACAAAACAGGTACTCTTACATTAAATAAGATGGCTGTGACAAAGTTTTTCTTAGGCAAAGACCATGTAATGGCGAAAAGTCATGCAACAATTTCAGCCAAAGTTCTTGAATTATTCCATCAAGGGGTTGGATTAAACACTACAGGTAGTGTTTTCAAGTCCACTGATTCATTATCCAGCTTTGAATTCTCAGGCAGCCCTACTGAAAAAGCTATTCTTTCGTGGGCTGCGCTCGAACTGAACATGGATCTGAATCAAATCAAAAGAAATTTCGACATTCTACATGAGGAAGCTTTTAATTCGGAGAAAAAGAAGCGTGGTATCCTGATCAAGAGCATAGCTGAAGGCACAATTCATGCACATTGGAAAGGTGCTGCTGAAATGATTTCAAGAATGTGCTCCCATTACTATGATGTGGAAGGGAACGTAAAACCTCTCGAGGAATCAGATAAGGAAGAATGTGATAAGATAATTGAAGGAATGGCTGCCAGCAGCCTTCGATGTATTGCATTCGCACACAAGCAAGTGCCAAAAGCTGAGCAGGAGGATCATGAACATATTCATGAAAATGTTCCTGACAACTCTTTCATTCTTTTGGGCTTTGTTGGCCTAAAAGATCCGTGTCGACCGGCTGTGAAAAAATCCGTGGAAGCTTGCCAAAATGCTGGTGTGAGCATCAAGATGATCACTGGTGACAATGTTTTCACTGCAAAAGCCATAGCAACAGAATGTGGGATTCTTCATTCTAATCAGGAAGTAGATGAAGGAGCAATCATAGAAGGTGAAGAATTTCGCAACCTAACAGATGAAGTACGGATGGAGAGAGTGGAGAAGATACGTGTGATGGCAAGATCATCCCCTTCTGACAAACTTTTAATGGTGCAGTGCTTGAGAGAGAAAGGTCATGTAGTCGCGGTCACAGGTTATGGAACAAACGATGCACTAGCTTTAAAGGAAGCAGATACAGGACTTTCTATGGGGATTCAGGGCACTGAAGTGGTTAAAGCGAGTTCCGATATTGTCATCTTAGATGATGATTTTGCTTCGGTTGCCACAGTTTTGAAATGGGGAAGGTGTGTCTATAACAACATCCAGAAATTCATCCAATTTCAGCTCACAGTAAATGTGGTTACGCTCGTGATCAATTTTGTAGTAGGTGTTTTATCTGGTAAGGTACCACTCACAACATGGCAGTTGCTATGGATAAATTTAATCATGGAGGTAGCAGGGGCATTAGCACTTGCGACAGAGAAGCCAAGTGAGGAACTCATGAAGAAGAAACCAATCGGTAGGACTGAACCACTTATCACGAATGTTATGTGGAGGAATGTATTGGCTCAGGCCTTATATCAGATTGCTGTTTTATTGACCTTACAATTCAAAGGAGAATCCATCTTTGGTGTCAACAAGAGGGATATGTTGTTTTTTAACACGTTTGTTCTTTGCCAAGTGTTCAATGAATTCAATGCGCGAAACCTGGAGAAGAAGAATGTCTTTGAGGGAATACACAAGAACAAGTTATTCGTGCCAATCATCGTAGTAACTTTGGTTATCCAAGCGGTGATGCTGGAGTTTTTGTTTACAGAGAGGTTGAATTGGGGGCAATGGGGTATTTGCATTGGATTTGCAGCTGCATCTTGGCCAATTGGTTGGCTTGTCAAGTGCATAACTGTCCCAGAGAGACCAATCTTTAGTTATCTCAGGTTAAATAGAGTAAATTTAGGTGTTCATTTTCGTTGGTCCATAATCTAGTTTGTTGCAATAGTGGTTGATTGATGTACCATTCATTTGTTGCTCACTACTTGTATTTCTCTATGGTATGTTTTCATATAAAAGAGTCGTTCGGTATTCTTCTTCTACTTTTTCTTTTGTTGATTTCTAACCTTTCGAATCAATTTGGTTGATATAATGAAAAATAGGAATATTCGATGATTCAAGAAGTAACTTTTCATTATTAATTACAAGATCACTGAAAAAGTTTTATAAAGCATTTAAAATTTTAGTACTATGGGTGACAAAAAGGTTTTTAATTGAAAAAATGTGATATTAACTTGGTCAAATTGGATTAAATAGAATGTGGACAAAATTTTAGGGTACATATTAAAATTAATTATTATCTTTTTTATATTATTCATAAGTCGTCTCAAAATTTTATTTGATTTTCTTGTTCTACTTTATTACCCTTTTTATTTCAAATTAATTAAATTTTAAAAAAAAATTCAATATTCAAAGTATTTAAATTATTGAAAGTTTAATGTGAATGTCGGTGAATGTCGATGAAACAAGGCAGAGGGACTGGAAAAAAGAGAAATTGATATATACTCAAAACTAGTACATAATAACATTAATTATTTTGTGGAGTAAATAAATGGCTGCTGCATTTCATTATTACGGGTCACACACGGATGGGTCCTATTGTCGACATGACCAATTTTGTAATACAAAGAAACCTAGATACATAATTATAAATATTCTTAATAGCTAAGCTAAAATATATTTTTTTCATTTATTTTTATTTGTCATTATTTTACTTTTTGAGGTTAATTTGACTAAATTTTAAAAATAAATTGAAGTAGCTAAATTTAATATTTGAAATATAAAATTTAGATGGTTGAAAAAATTATACGAAAAATGTTATAAGTTGCAATCCTTCTCATATTAATATGATAAAAAATACATCTTAAAATACTGGATCTTGATAAGTGAAATAGCGACAAATAAAAGTGAATGGAGGGAGTACTAATTAATTAATCATAACTTAGCTTATAGGTAAGTCATCACCCTGTGGTCTATTTTTTTTTTCAAACTCCATGCATAATAAAAATTTAGTGCATCATACTATTCATTTTAATTGTAGAACTCAATGGAGAAAATTAAACAAAATGACTATGAGTCAAATTTTCTTATCCAAAATAACTTAATTATTAATTTTACCAAAAATAACCATTCAACACTTTTGATTTTCAAGCAAAGTACATTTCATTTCTTTGCTTGCATTTTCTTTGGTGCTTTTATTATTCCTTATTTCCGTCTTCTCCCAATATTCCTTCTCTTTATTACTTTCATTTATTAAAGATTCTTCGAAGTTCAATTTTAAAATTGGACACGCTAAACGTAAATTATTTTGAGTGTATAATGTACTAAAAGACTCAAACTATCGAGAGGAGCTCATATCTAAAATTTGATACTGTTTAGAAAAGATTTGTATTTATTGTAAATGAAAAAATATGTGTATGCAAATAAAATATATATACATATTTGATACATAATCATACATTCCGGTTATATATTATTTATACCATATCGATACATTATATGAAGGGGAAATTACATAAATATACAAAAAAGTAAAATGTTTACAAAAAAAAGTAGTTCATGTTTTATTTACATAAAAAATAGCTCAAAATCACCGAAACTATGCATGACTATACAATATGGTCTGTCTAAAGTTATAGAAAATATACACTTCTATACAATGTATATTACTTATACATGGGCTATACACAAAATATACATTATGATACATAAATATACACCGACTATACATGTCTATACAACGAGGGCTATTTTTTTTGTAATTTTTTAAATTTAGTGTCTGTCAGTTTAATTATCCCTTATATGAATGCGACCATTTGTTGATTTTCTTAGGTCATATGTAGTTACATGAGATGCCCGACTTAATTACATGTAAAGTTCCCATTAAACTCATATTACACAACTTGGAATTAGATCATGGGCCCAAAGAAAATAAATTAGGCTCATAGATATACAAAGACGGTAAGTGGAAACATCCGTGAAAGGCAGTCAACAAAACTTGATCGACTTAACTACGCGGTGTATCAAAATTCAGAACTTATATATATAATAATAAGAATAACTTCCAAAGGATCATTAGTACTTCAAACCAAAACACAATCAATCAACTTCATCAAACATGTTTCAAGAAAACTTGCATTACCTCTGCATGAACAATATTGTAACTGATTTGTCAGCAGAAATTGAAATCTCCAACAAGAAAAGATGGCAGTTAGCTTTTGCTACCATCTTTTGTTCCAGAGCCTTTAAAAATAAGGTATCACCTGCCCTTGTTCCATCTTATACAAATGAAGCTGACTACAATCCAAGAAAAGTCCATATCACGATTGATGTAGTTCAACAACACCCTTTTTTCTCTGGCATTGATCAGTCAAGTGTAGCTAAGCTTGTCAAAGATAAAAGTGTTGACGAACTTGCTAACCTTGGCGGTGTGCAAGGGGTTGCTCATTCTCTCAGAACTGACGCAACAAATGGTATAAATGGAGATCCAGAAGATGTTGCAAGTAGACATGAGGCTTTTGGGAGCAACACGTATCGTAAGCCACCTACTAAGAGTTTCTTCGTGTTTGTTTGGGAATCATTCAAAGATCCCACCATCATTATACTTTTGCTATGTGCTGCTCTGTCTCTTGGATTTGGAATTAAGGAGCATGGACTGAAAGAAGGATGGTACGATGGGGGGAGTATTTATGTCGCTGTTTTTCTTGTCATTGCTGTTTCGTCTATTAGTAATTTCAGACAGAACAGACAGTTTGATAAGCTTTCCAAAGTGAGCAAAAATATTCCAGTTGAAGCTGTTAGAAAGGGGAGGCGTCAACAGATATCCATATTTGAAATTGTGGTTGGAGATGTCATTTGCTTGAAGATTGGAGATCAAGTCCCTGCTGATGGGATTTTGGTAGAAGGTCATTCTTTACAAGTGGATGAATCTAGCATGACAGGAGAAAGTGATCATGTTGAGATTAACCTTAGACAAAATCCATTCTTGATTTCTGGAACAAAAGTTGTCGATGGCTATGGAATGATGCTTGTGACATCAGTTGGTATGAACACGACCTGGGGTGAAATGATGAGCGAAATCAGCAGTGATTCTAACGAGCAAACGCCTCTCCAAGAACGACTCAACAAGCTTACTTCATCCATTGGTAAAGTTGGATTGCTAGTTGCCTTCTTGGTTCTTATTGTCCTATTGGTACGATACTTTACCGGGAACACAAAAGATGAGAGTGGGAACAAAGAATTCAACGGGAGCAAGACATCATCAGATGACGTGATCAATGCTGTGGTGGGAATTGTTGCTGCTGCTGTTACAATTGTTGTTGTCGCGATTCCTGAAGGATTGCCTTTAGCTGTTACACTTACTCTGGCATATTCAATGAAGAGAATGATGGCTGATCAGGCAATGGTGAGGAAGCTCTCTGCGTGTGAGACGATGGGCTCTGCCACCACTATCTGTACAGACAAAACAGGTACTCTTACATTAAATAAGATGACTGTGACAAAGTTTTTCTTAGGCAAAGACCATGTAAAGGCAAAAAGTCATGCAACAATTTCAGCCAAAGTTCTTGAATTATTCCATCAAGGGGTTGGATTAAACACTACAGGTGGTGTTTTCAAGTCCACTGATTCATTATCCAGCTTCGAGTTCTCAGGCAGCCCTACTGAAAAGGCTATACTTTCTTGGGCTGTGCTGGAACTGAACATGGATATGGATCAAATCAAAAGAAATTTCAACATTCTACATGTGGAAGCTTTCAACTCTGAGAAAAAGAAGAGCGGTATTCTGATCAAGAACATTGCTGATGGCACAATTCATGCACATTGGAAAGGTGCTGCTGAAATGATTTCAAGAATGTGCTCCCATTACTATGATCTAGAAGGGAACGTAAAACCTCTTGAGGAATCAGATAAGGAAGAATGTGATAGGATAATTGAAGGAATGGCTGCCAGCAGCCTTCGATGTATTGCATTCGCACACAAGCAAATGCCAAAAGCTGAGCAGCAGGATCATGAACATATTCATGGAAATGTTCCAGACAACTCTTTCATTCTTTTGGGCTTTGTTGGCCTAAAAGATCCATGTCGACCTGGAGTGAAGAAAGCCGTGGAAGCTTGCCAAAATGCTGGTGTGAATATCAAGATGATCACGGGTGACAATGTGTTCACTGCAAAAGCCATAGCAACAGAATGCGGGATTCTTCATTCTAATCAGGAAGTAGATGAAGGAGCAGTCATAGAAGGTGAAGAATTTCGCAACCTAACAGATGAAGTACGGATGGAGAGAGTGGAGAAGATACGTGTGATGGCAAGATCATCCCCTTTTGACAAACTTCTAATGGTGCAGTGCTTGAGAAAGAGAGGTCATGTGGTCGCGGTCACAGGTGATGGAACGAATGATGCACCAGCTTTAAAGGAAGCAGACATAGGACTTTCTATGGGGATTCAGGGCACTGAAGTGGCTAAAGAGAGTTCCGATATTGTCATTTTGGATGATAATTTTGCTTCGGTTGCCACAGTTTTGAAATGGGGAAGATGTGTCTATAACAACATCCAGAAATTCATCCAATTTCAGCTCACAGTAAATGTGGCTGCGCTGGTGATCAATTTTGTAGCAGCTATTTCATCTGGTGAGGTACCACTCACAGCAGTACAGTTGCTATGGGTAAATATGATCATGGACACATTAGGGGCATTAGCACTTGCGACAGAGAAGCCAAGTGAGGAACTCATGAAGAAGAAACCAGTCGGTAGGACTGCACCGCTTATCACCAACGTTATGTGGAGGAATCTAATGGCTCAGGCCTTATATCAGATTGCTGTTTTATTGACCTTACAATTCAAAGGAGAATCGATCTTTGGCGTCAACAAGAGGGTAAATGATACATTGATTTTCAACACATTTGTTCTTTGCCAAGTGTTCAATGAATTCAACGCGCGAAACCTAGAGAAGAAGAATGTCTTTGAGGGGATACACAAGAACAAGTTGTTCATTGCAATCATCGGAGTAACTTTGGTTCTCCAAGTGGTGATGGTGGAGTTTCTAAAGAAGTTTGCAAATACAGAGAGGTTGAATTGGGGGCAATGGGGTATCTGCATTGGATTTGCAGCTGCATCTTGGCCAATTGGTTGGCTCGTCAAGTGCATAACTGTCCCAGAGAGACCAATCTTTAGTTATCTAAGGTTGAATTACTTGAAAGCCTTGTTTAAATGAGTAGATTTAGGTGTTCAATATGTTTTGTTCATAAGCTAGTTAGTTCTAGTAGTATAAATTTTTCAGTATGATTGATTGATTGATTTATGTTACATTCCATTATTTTTATTAAAATCATAGTATACTTTGTTCATGATAATATGTTAAAAGATTTGAAGCTTTAGAGTGGCATTTGCAATATCTTCGTACACCTTAGCTTATGCCTAATATCAGATCTATCCTCTCACATAAGTCCTAGTCATCGCGCCAGGGTCTATTTCCCGTTGTGTGGTTTTTGCACTTCTAATTGGTTTCATCCATCATTAATCTTAATGAATGGACTATGAAATGGTCAGTCAAATGGTTTCGTTCCGTTCACCTTCCTCCCTCATAGTCCATTAGTGGACAGGGGTAGTTAGCCTTGTGTGTTCTTCAGACATTTACTTGGCAATCTATCTGCTCTCTGGTCTCCAATAGCTAATAACCTATGGGTTCATGTGGACCCAATAATTTTTATGCAGGCTATTCATATTAAAAAAGTCCATCTCATATCTAAAAGCAATAAAAGTTGAAGGTAAACTCAATTATTATTGTACATTGACTCAATTGTCGCTCCATGTTTAGAGTTAATTAACCACAGAAATCAGTCAATTTTATTTTGTCCTTCAAATCCGAAATATCCTAAACGCGATCCAATTCTTACCTCGATCCATTTAAAATATGCCCTTAGTAACATTCAACTAAGGTTAATGAGAGCAAGTGAAGTAATACATAAGAGGTTGAATAACGTGTGTATTGACATAGTTAACAATTTCAATTTAAAGGTAATTAAGTTAACTATTCATGAGTAGAAGAATTACTCACTTGAAAAATAAGATAAACAATTTATTAAAATTTTAAAAAAAATTTACACCTGTCTTTAGATTGAGATAATTCCATATATCCTTTTCCTAGAAATTTTGTATATATGATACAACTAAGTGACTATATCTTCAAAACTTATTGCACAAGTATTACAGTCAACACGTATTATATTAAAAAATTACTGGAAATTTCGTCTAAGATGCCAATTTAAACAATTGGAACTTTGCACATTTTTTATCCTTTCTCCTTTTGCTTTTTGGATAAGTGTTTTCATGTAGTCTCTTCATTTCATGCATTGATAATTCAATCATTTTTTATTTTATTTTTTTGTAAAAATTATACAAATGTTTTTACAATTCTTGGTCAAATTGGAATCCAATAATAATGTAGATGGGCCCTTTGGTGGAGAGTTTTTTTTTGGGGTAAAGGTGGAGAGCTTTGAGTATTAAGTTTGGGATTAAATTGTATATTAATCTATGTTTGGTTGTGATTATTATTATCTAAAATAAGGTAAAATTAGGTCCTCAAATAATTTGAACATACGAAGAAGAGAAGTATAAATTTCTCATTGAGGAGGTGTCGGAGATAAATAGTATTAGATCTGAGGAGAAATAGAAATTGATCGAGGAGGAATTTAGGAAAAATGATTAAATAGGATATGGCACATCCTCGACTCACTGAAGACATGCATGACCTAGATAGAAAAGCATGAAAATTAAGGATTAGGATAGAAGATTAGTAAATAGTTCAGTGATTTCTCTCTTCTACGTGGGAGAGCATGTTTCTAGTTTAGAGCATCTTATTTGCTCCCTCTTCTCCTCATCAGTATCATTATTATTTTACTAGTGAATTGATCTGCACTTAGCGCGATTATTAAAGTTATGAATTTAAATAGAAAAAGAAATTTAATTATTATAAAATTTGACACTCATGTTCTTTTCACAAATGAATACTCCCTTTGTCCCATTAGGTCTAAGGAGTAGCTTTCTAGTAATTAAATATTTTTTAACAATTTTTCAAGACTTTTAATTGTAAATATACTAACCAAAATTATAAAAATTATTATCTCGTTTGAGTTCAATCTTTTATGTAATTTGTTAAACTCAATTTTATTTTTGTAAATATTATATTCAAAAAAAAAATTATTTACTGCTGACATTATTTCTTTCAATTTTTTTATTCTACTAATTCCTTTCTTCTTTTATTTTGGCTATTTTGTATCTTTAATTAAAATTATTTTATTGTATTTATCTAGTATACAAACACGCTAAGAAAAGAAATTCTATTTATTTAAAAAAAAAATTCATTTTGTCTTCTTTTTTTTTAAAATGATCATATTTAATTTTTTTCATCATCAATGTTATTAATTTCTTTTACTTTCTTACCTCTATCTCATAATTAATGTTATTTATATGAATTCTTTTATATCAATTTTTTTCTTTTATTTATATCAGTAAATAGTTATTATAACCTTATAAGAATTGCACATATATTTTTAAAGAATTTGATTTGTCATTTTTTAAAAAGTTTTAGATAATTTCTTCTACTAAGATTTATATCTATATGTAATAATAAAACTAAAATAGAAAATGTGATTGTGACATACTTTTGGATATTTATGTATTTTTTTCAATTTTAAAAAATGTTATTCTTATATACACGGTAATATTATATCTTTATATGATTTTTATCATGTATATACATGGTAATATTTAATTTGCTAATGTATTTGCTAATTCAATTATTTTTAATCACTTAGTTAAAATATTTTATTATCATATTTATTAATTTTTTTTATTCTAAAATTGTCAAGTGACTTTCCAATAGCTTGTCACTTGAATTAACCACATTGCAGACTACTTTTCTTTATTATATAAGATATGAATTAATATCTTATGATTCAATTTCATTACTATTATTATTTTGTTGCTTTGGTTATTGTCAATACTTTTCTTTTCTGTAGTTTTTTTATCATAACATTTTGTATTTTTCAAACTTGTTTTGAAATTATTTTTTCTAGTCAAGGGTCTTATTTCTACTTTATATAAAATAGGACTAAAATTTGCATATAACATATCGATCCACCTTCTTCAATCCTCACTTACGAAATCACACAAAAAATATGTAAAGTTTATATCATTGGGTTAATAATACTATCATTGGGTTAGGTGAAAGAAAAAATTTATATCATTGGATTACTGTCCCAATTTATGTTGTATAGTTGAAAATTCGGGAATTAATCAATTTTGTCTTTAGTCGAAATTTTTTCATGTACTTTAAATATGTTGAGTTATTAATTATTATGATTTATAATATTTTTACGTAATTCTTAAATTATATATTTTATTTCAAATAATTTAAAGTTTCTATGTTTCAATTTCAGTTAAAATTTAAAAGTTTGAATCTCAAAATTTCAATTATGTAACATAATTTTTTTTTTAAAAAGAGTATCAATTATAGAGAACCTCTAACTAGCTACATGCATTTTTTTTCTAGACAATGGAACTATTAGGGGTGGGCGTTCGGTTCTTCGGTTCGGTTTTAGCAAATTTCAGTTCGGTTTTCGGTTTTGAAAAAGTGTGCACCATATATCGAACCGAAATATTTCGGTTCGGTTTTATTCGGTGTTTTTTAAACGGTTTTTCGGTGCACACTAATGAAAAATAAAATGAGGACAAAATCAAAATATAAGACACTTAAAAATTTAAAA
>JBCEWC010010266.1:0-17830 GCA_038996855.1 Solanum aculeatissimum | reverse complement strand
GTAAGCTTAATTTCATAAAAATTGAAGAAGAGGAGTTTTGGGTCTTCATGGTTGAAAGGAGAACCATGAATCAATCCAACATACCTTGATAATCAAGAAACTTTAGATAGAAGAGAGATTGAACAAGAAGACCCCTTTGAATTCCAATTCCAAACTTCATCCCCACAATTGGAAGAGAGCTTTTGGAAGAGAGGATTTGAAAATAATCCAAGTGCTTGAAAGGATTTTGAATTGAATGAGAGTGTAAAGGAAAATTCAGGGGTTTAGGAGAGCTTAGGAGGACTAAAACGTCCTTAGTAATAACTAAAAAATATTATTTAACCCTTAATAAAATGAGCAAGAATAACTGGAAATGTCACTCCCAAAGTTAGCTAGACAGACTGTGTAGTGACTCATAGCCCGTGAACTCCACCGTGAGGCTACATTTGAGGGACATAGGGCCAAATAACAAGATGGATGGGGAAAAGTGGAACGACACCCACATGGTCAACTACACGGACCATGAGCTTCCTCCGTGAAACATTACTTGAAGAATAACTCATAGACGAAAACCCAAGATGGTGATCCCATACTTAGCAAAACTTCTCTTCCGTAACCATATGGCATCCTCACAGGCCGTGAGGCTTCACACGGACCGTGAGCTGGTCCGTGGAGCCTCAATTGGACCAGGGCCTTAGTTGCTAGCTGGCCATATCACATGGACTGGTTCACGGACCGTGAGGTCTCACACGGTCCGTGAACCTCTCTTTCTCTATGATGCAATTTTCAGAACGTTAACCTTATACGTAGCACCAATCCTTAGGTCAAGGCCATCCTAAAACACCTTACCATGGCTCGTGAGATTCGACACGGCCTGGATCACGGACCATGAGGAGACACATGGCCCATGAGACTACCGTGAGGAAGTGCCTTAGCCAACGTTTCCAGAAACTAGTCCCTGTGCAAGCAGTCTCACCAAAAGGCCATAACTTCTACATTCGAACTTCGAATCAAGTAAAACCAAGTGCATCGAAAAGAAAACTCAAAGAGCTTAAATTTGATAGGTCGTTTCCCACATAGTTCATCGCGTACTAAGAGATATGGCCATTTAAAGTCACTACTTTTACAAGATGTTAAGAAAATGTAACCAATGTGATTTCTTTGAATACAAACACTCGAGAGGGATTCATGAAGATTATTGACCAACCAAAATAAGTTCAAATTAGATCCTAATCAACTTCACAAGGTTCTAAAATTTCCAGGTTATTATAGAATCTCCCTCGACTATAGGTAAAGTTCCTAAGCTTAATCATGTTGATTCTAATAAGACTAACATTGAGTTACATAATGTTGATCAATTTCAATCTATTGCTCAACAATTTGGAAACTTAAATGATGCTTTATTGATTACGATCCATAGAAAATAAATTGGCAATTAAATTCAACCTAATAAACAACCTCCTCCTTTAAGAATTTCCTCAAAATTTGATACCTATAACCCACAAAAATAGAAGGTTACCCATCTTATACCCAAAGATATCCCCAAAGACAAACCTAATCTCTATACCAATTCCAAAGTCAATAATAATCTCATCCCGGATCCTTCACCATCTACTATGATCCAGACCTTTATCTCTAGACTCAGGTCTAATCATGCCAAAACCTAAGCTCTTATCACTATCTCTCCTCCAAAAATTACTACTAAATAGGGCTATCCTGCTATGATTTTTAAGAAGTAAGACTACCTAAGTAAGTTTGCAGCAAGATGTAAATACACGTTGGTTGGAAAATTTACATATGCTACGCCCAAGATGGAGATCATTAGAAAACGTTTCATGGACCAGTCTGAATTTGATGGGGGTATAATGATTTCTTAGTTCAACTCAACACACATTTATATTGATCTAGACAATGAAGCTGATTATATTAATGTATGAACCAAGCAGAGGGTGTTCATTGATAGCCACCAAATGAGATTACAGGCTTTGACTCCAACCTTCAAAGTAGAAAATGATACTTCTATAGTGCTTATATGGGTAACTTTACCTGAATTACCTTGACACTATTACTATATCGAGATCTTATCAATAATTCTGTCCCCTATTGGGAAGGTTCTATACTTGAACTCTATTTCCATTCAGAAGACTAGGTGTCGTATGGCCAAAGTTAGTATATAGATTGACATCACTAAAGACAAACCTCACTATGTTTTGCTAGGTTTTGATGAGGATGATACTTCTCAAGAAAAGTGGAAAACTATATAAGATAAAGATGTTCTTTAGTATTATTACCACTGCAAGCACCCTATTGTATCAAGCAGAAAGATAAAGAAGCCAAAAGGAAAAAGAGATGGAAATAATTTCTAATCAAACTAACAACAAAATAAATAATACCATTGATCAACAATGAAGTGTCACGATCAGAAGGTAGGGCCTAGACATGACTGGAAAAGGAGAACCCGAGAGTCCTCGATCAAGCCATCTTAGCATCATCACACACATTATCAGTTCAGAGGCACGTAACCCAATAAATAACACATAAGTCAAAGGGATACCAGGGCTTTGGACTCAAGCTATGGGGATGTTGACGGGAATAGGATGAGCATGAATTACATAGCACATAGCAATTACGTTCTAAGGGGCGAGTAAGTATGACTCAAGCTATGGGGACAAAAAGGGTTAGAGACTTACCACATAAGAACATTCTCGTCTAACGAATCATAATAACATAAGTGGAAACATAATCAAAACACGAGTAACAATAGCAAAGCATAGATAGTCATAACATCTCAACAAGCACATAGTACGGAGTATAATAGAATCTGATACATATCCAGCAATGCCTCTATATAGAATAAGATGGGCCTCGACTAAACGTCCAATGATGGAAGAATGTCACCTCCAGTCCCAACATGGTTAGATCATGTAGACAAAGAGTATGGGTTAGCACATATAATGCACTAAGTATGCGGGCATACTATGCATATGAACATTTACCTATCACATAAGCTAGATGACAAGGGCACGTGTATATAGAAGGAGAATATATGCAAGGAAGTGTATCATATCAATATTCCATGTAACCATGATGCATGAATGCAATCCTACATATCATAATGGGAATGCGACCTCAAACGACAATATGAGAGACCATGTGAGCTATTACTTGGAATTGGACTACTTGCCAGGTAGTTCCCAAGTCAACCCTTAAAAAAAAGGGATACATAACAAGTCAATCCCATCTTGGGAGATAACCCATGTTGGCACATGGTTTGAAAGACAGGAGTATGGACCCTTGGAGATAGTATACCCCGACTCGAATCACTCGATGCTAAGTCTCATCCCACGAGAATATATATACATATACAAGCTTTCAAAATGGAGGTTCAATACTTCAAATATATACAATGCAATGTTAGGCTAAAATCCAAATCGTATTTCAAATCTTCCCATAATTAGGCTAAAGACCAAACAAGAGTTTCAAAAATCATATCCGTAGACCAATGCATAGGAGTAGCTCATTCTAACATAACAATGTGGTGTAAACACCAAAAATGCTCATAAGGCCATATCAAGATAAGATGTGATCACAATCTAGTCAATTCCCATGTCTTACCAAATATCATGTCAAATCATATCAAAAGTTTCATCAATTCAAACCTTACATGTATGCATATGTCATGAATAATGAGATAAATGCATGGGCAATAGAGATTCAATCTTAATTCAACAATACAATATGAAATTCAATTGAAATCTATGAGAAAATCCTAATTTAAATCATAATTTGAATTACCCATGCCTAAACAAGCTTTCAAGGGACCATACATATTCAAATCTTCATAATTCCAATGCAAAACATGATAATTGAATTTAAATCATCTTAAAATAAACATTAAGATACAAACCACAACTCAATTGAATTAAATCATTTATAAATTAAAAGACCCAATTTTAAAGAGAGAAAAATTCATCAAAATTGAAGAAAAGAATTTTGGGTCTTCATGGCTGAAAGAAGAACCATGAATCAATCCCACATACCTTGAAATAATCAAGAAGAACAAGAAGAATTTGAAGAAGAATTGAATTTCCCCCTTGATTCCCAAGCTAGTAATCAATGGAATTGGAGAGCAATTGAGAGAAATTGAAGATATTTGAATTGAATAGGAGAGAATAGGGTTAAATTAGGGGTTTAGGAGAGTTTAAAAACACTAAAACGACCTTCGGATTTGTTAAAAATTACAATTAAACCATTAATGAAATGAGGAAGAAAACTAGAAACTATCACTGACGGAGTGTACTACACGGACTGTGTAGTGACCCACGGTCTGTGAGCCTTGCCATGAGGAATCACTTGACGACGAGATAAAACCTAGTAACGGATAGGAATATTTTAAACATCACCCATACGGTCAACAACACGTACCGTGAGAGGTTACACGGTCCGTGAGACCCTTCCGTGAAGCCACACTTGGAACAACTTTGCCCACGAAAACTCTATACTTAGCCAAAGTTTCCTCACACGGCCAGACACTCAAGCTGTGAGGCTTCACACGAACCGTAAGCTGGTTCATGGAACCTCCCTTGGCTCTGGGCTTCAGCACAAAACCTTGGTAGCTCACTGGAACTCACACGGACTAGGCTCATGAGCCATGAGGCTTCACACAGACCGTAAGCTGGTCCATGGAGCCTTACTGGGCTCGGAGTCTTGGCCTAGAATCTTGACTGCTCACTAGAACTCGCATGGACTAGGCTCACGGGTCTTGAGCCTCCACACATCCCGTGAACCCCACCGTGAGGCAGTGCCTTAGAAAAACAATTCCTTCCCTTTTCCAGAATGCTTCCTTGTGTAGGCAGTCCACTGCGAAGGCCATAACCTCCACATTCAAACTCTGAATTGAGTTAAACCAAGTGTGTTGGAAAGATAACTCAAAGAGCTTCAATTTTATAGGTCGTTTCCCACATAGTTCATCCCGTACCAAGAGATATGGCCATTTAATGTCAGTACATCCATAAGACATCGAGCAAAATTTAACCAATGCGATTTCTTCCAAGACGGTCATGCAAGAGAGACTCGGTAAACACAAAAACCAACTAAGACAGATTCAAATAATCCTTCAAATAACATTACAAGGTTTGGGAAGTTTCGGGTTGTTGGATCATCTCTCCCTTGGGAACTTTCATCCTCGAATGGCCTTGAACAAGGCTTGAAAGACTCGAATCGACAAAAAAACATTTAAACATAAAACATAATGCATCATTCATTTCAAAAGTCATGTAAAACTCATGTTAAACATCATTCAAATCATTTTCATGCATATGTATGCATACAATTCCATGAAACTCAAGGAAATAAAGAATTAGGACTATTCGGAAAGAATGATAGAACCTAGTACCTTAGGCTTGAGTAGATTGGAAGAGATAAGGGTATCACTTCATCATGTCCAACTCCGCTTCCCATGTAGCAGTCACCACATGTTGGTTCCTCCAAAGTACTTTAACCGAAGCTACCTCCTTGTTGCAAAGTCATTTCACTTGCCTATCCAAGATTTCAGCCAGTACCTCTTCATAAGTCAAGTTCTCCTCAACCGTAACTTCCCTTAAATGTACAGTCGCTTTAGGGTCACCAACTAACTTCCTCAACATTGAGACATGGAACACCAGATGAATAAAACTCATATCCGAAGGCAACTCTAATCTATAAGCCAAATTGCTAACCCATTCAACGATCTCATATGGCCCGACATACCTAGGGCACAACTTGCCATTTTTGCTAAAATAAATGATGCCTTTCATAGGTGATACCTTTACATAAACCGAATCACCTACATAAAATTCGAGGTTTCTTCTCCTAACATCCGAATAGGACTTTAGGCAACTTTGAGCTATTCTCAACCGTTCCCTAATCAACTTCACCTTCTCTATAGCTTCAACCACCAAATTCGGGCCTAACAATGCAATCTCACCCAACTCAAACCATCCCACCGGGGACCTACACCTTTTACCATACAAAGCTTCATATAGGGACATACCAATACTAGCGTGGTAACTATTGTTGTAGGAAAACTCGTAAGCGGAAGGTGATCATCCTAATTCCCCTTGAACTCCAACACACAAGCCCTTAACATATCCTCCAAGGTTTGAATCATCCTCTCGGCTTTCCCATCTGTGTGAGGATGGAACACGGTGCTCAATTTAATCTTCGTGTCAAGTCTCCTTTAAAACGATCTCCAAAAGTGAGAAGTAAATTGGGTACCATGATCCGATATGATAGACCTCGGTACATCAGGCAATTTCACCAACTCCCGGATATACAATTTAGCATAATCTTAGGGCATTATAGGTAGTTTTGACCGATAGCAAATGAGTCGACTTAGTCATCCAATCCACGATAACCCAAATAGAATCAAACTATTTACGAGTACGGGGTAACCCAACTACGAAGTCCATATTTACATCTTCCCACTTCCAAGTAGGAATCTTAATATCTTGGGCCAAATAACCAGGCCTTTGATGTTCAACCTTCACTTACTGCAATTTGGACATTCCAACATAAACTTGTCTATGTCCTTCTTCTTGCCATGCCACCAATATGCCTCTCTCAAGTCCCGATGTATCTAAGTCGACCCCAGATGAATAGAATATTGGGAATTATGAGCTTCACTTATGATGACCACTCTTAGGTCGTCGACGTTCAGAGCACACAACCAATCTTGATAGCGTAGTACACCATCTCCCCCTTGAGAGAAGTCCTCTATCTTTGTTTCAGCAACTACCTTCTTCAACTCAACTAAGGAAGGATCTAATCCTGTTTTGCCTTTACATCACAATCACAGAAGATTCAGATTCACTTTGAACAAAAATACCGCTGGAATTCAAGTCGACCAATATGACACCCAACCTAGCTAAACGGTGCACATCTCTTACCATCTCCATTTTCCCTTCATCGACGTGTGACACACTTCTCATGGATAATCTACTAAGGGCATCTTCTATGACATTCGCCTTACCTGGATGATATAGAACACTCATATCATAATCCTTGAGTAGTTCCAACAATCTTCTTTGCCTCAAGTTAAGATCTCTCTGGGTGAACACATATTGCAAATTCTTGTGATCAGTGAAAACATCCACATGAACCCCATATTGATAATGTCTCCAAATCATTAGAGCAAATACCACCACCGCCAACTCAAGATCATGGGTTGGATAATTTTTCCCATGAACCTTCAATTGTCGAGATGTATAAGCTATCACTTTACCCTGTTGCATGAGCACACATCCCAACCCAATCCGTGACGCGTCAGAATATACCACAAATCTATCTAGTTCATTTGGTAGAGTCAAAACAGGAATCGATGTAAGCCGATCCTTCAAAATTTGAAAACTCCTTTCACACTCATTCGACCACACAAACTTAGCCTTCTTTTGAGTCAACTTAGTCAACGGGGATGCAATAGATGAGAATCCTTCAACAAACCTTCGATAATAACTGGCCAACCCAAGAAAACTTTATTTATCAGAAAGGGTCAACGGTCTAGGCAAATTCTTTACGGCTTTGGTCTTCTTAGGATCAACTTTAATACCATCACCGGACACCACATGACCAAGGAAAGCAACTTCCCCTAACCAAAACTCGCACTTGCTAAACTTGGAATACAATTGCTTCTCCTTCATGGTTTGAAGAACCAAGCTCAAGTGGTCCATATATTCCCGCTCACTCCGAGAGTAAATCAAGATATCATCAATAAAGGCCACCACAAAGCTATCAGGAAATGGCTTGAACACTTGATTTATGAAGTCCATAAACACCATCGAGGTATTGGTCAAACTAAATGACATCACCACAAATTCAAAGTGCCCATAACAAGTTTAGAAAGCTGTCTTGGGAATATCACACTCCCTTACCTTCAACTGATGGTAGCCCTAACGAAGATCTATCTTTGAGAAATGAGTGACTCCTTGAAGTTGATCAAACAAGTCATCAATCTTGGGCAACATGTACTTATTTTTGATGGTCACCTTGTTCAACTGCCGATAATCAATACACATTCGGAGCGACCCATCCTTCTTTCTTACAAACAACACGGGAGCACCCCAAGATGAAATATTGACCTGATATAACCTTTCTGCAACAAGTCTTTCAACTGATCCTTCAACTCCTTTAGTTCAGTCGAAGCCATACAGTAAGGAGGAATAAAAATAGGTTGAGTATCCAGAAGAAGATCTATGCCAAAATCCATTTCTCTATCAGGACAAATACCGCGCAAGTCCTCAGGAAACACATCGAGAAACTTATTAACCACCAGAACTGATCCAAGAGAAGGCGACTCAACCTCCACATCTCTAACCCTTACAATATGATAGATTTACCCCTTGCAAATAATCCTCTGGAATTTGAGGTGGGAAATAAATCGACCTCTAACCACAGAATCACTACCCTTCAATTCTAAAATAGGTTCATTAGGAATATTGAATCTGACTTGTCTAGTCCTACAATCGACCGAGACATATGAGGCATGCAACCAATCCATCCTAAGAATATATCGAAATCATACATCTCAAGCTCTAGAAGGTCACCGGGAAAGACTTTATGCAAAACTGAAATAGGATAACCCTAATACACCTTCCGGGAAGCAATAGACTCACCCATGGGAGTATAAACTGAGTAAGGTTCCCTCAAAGTTTTGGGACTCAAACCAAATTTCACAATCAACAAAGGAGTCACAGAAGATAAATTTGTACCTAGATCAAGCAAAGCATAAGCATCAAAATCAAAAACTTTTAACATACCATTCACAAAATTTGGAGCTTTTGCCACTTCCTGTCGGGCATGAAGAGCATAGAACCTATTGTTTTTGGGAGCACCACCAACTTGAGCTTTTGGCTGCCCCTGACCACCTGGAGCCACTTGATCCGTCTTCGTGTTCTTTGGACAGTTGATAAATCTTGTGATTCATACTTCCACACCCGAAACAAGCACTTGAAACCATCCTGCATTCATCCAAATGATTTCCCCCACATTGGACATAACGGGGAGCTTGTACTCCACCCCCAAACGGTGCCTTAGGAGGGGGCACCCTAGAGTTTGCAAACTTCACATTCGAACCCTGGCCTTGTTGGAATCGACCATTTATACCACTACTCCTAGAGTTGTAGAACCCACCATCAAATCGGGCCCTCTTGGAGTCATTCATCCTTCTCTCCTTGAGCTTTTCTCCCTCAATCTGTTCAGCATAAATCAGAAGCCTGGAGATATCCATTTCCTGAATAAGCATGATGGTGTGACATTCTTCCACAACCAAGTCAGAGACTCCAGAAATAAACTTATGCATCCTTGCATGGGGATCAGCTACTAGCATGGGGGCATACTTTGAGATCTTGGTGAACATGAGAGAATAGTCCCTCATAGACATGCTACCTTGCCTAAGGTTAATAAATTCAGTCATCTTGGCCTCCCGAAGTTCAAGAGGAAAGAAATGGTCCAAAAAAGAAAACTTGAATTCTTCCCAATCAACCTTAGCATCTGCAACCCTCTCAACCAACGACTAGTTATACCACACCTGGGCTACCTCTTTCAACTGATAATCAGCCAACTCAACCTTCTCCTCAGAATTGACACTCATATAGTTAACACTTTTCTGAGCACATCAATAAACTCCTGGGCATCCTTATCAACCTTCGAACGAAGGAACTCCGGAGGGTTCATCCGGGTGAAGTCTCTCACCCTAGAAGTTATAGTGCTACCACTTGTGGGATTAGTTGGTCAGGCTTGATTAGCCACCACTTGGGCCAACATAGCAACCACATTCCGGAACTCAGCATGAGTCACTTGCTCCTCCACAGGCTCTCGAGGGGCTTGTTCCTCAAAGACCGGGGCCTGTCTGGGGAGGGTAGCTCTTCAGGGAGGCATCTTCTAAAAGAGTAACAAAAAGACAAACATTTAAGAAAATCTTACAAAATAGTTCACAACATGACATAAGGAACAATGAAGTGAGAAAATTCCTAAAACGTTGTTATAGCCTCTCATTCATAGGTATGGCGTGCATCATACCTATGAACAAGACTCTAATCGACGTGGCATGTTAGACTCCAAGGATCATTTACAAACCTAGGGCTTTGATGCCATCTTTTTCATGACTCGAAGGTTGGGCATAGACGTGACATGGTGAAGGAAAACCTGAGAGTCCTCAATCAAGCCATCTTAGCATCATCACACACATCATCGGTTCGGAGGAGCATAACCCAATAAATAACACATAAGTCTAAGGGATTCTGTGGCTTTGGACTCAAGCTATGGGGATGTTGCCGAGAATGGCATGAGAATAAATCACATAACACATAGCAATTACATTCTAAGGGGTGGGTAAGTATGACTCAAGATATGGGAACAAGAAGGGTTAGGAACTTACCACATAAGCACATTCCCGTCCAATGAATCATAATAACATAAGAGGAAGCATAATCAAAACATGAGTAACAACAATAAAGCATAGGTAGTCATAACATCTCAATAAGCACATATTACGACATACAATAAAATCTAACACATATCCAATAATGCCTCTACATAGAATAAGACGGGGGCCTCGACATAGACCGGGCTCACCCTTAAGTCACGAGAAAGATAAAATGAAATAAAGACATAAGATAGAGGAAGGTGGGTATTGCCCTTGGAGTATAGAGCTCATCACTATCAACAAGTCCAAGATCACAATTAAATGTCCAACGGTGGATGAATGTCACCTCCGGTCCCTACATGGTTAGATCATGTAGACAAAGAGTATGGGTTAGCACATATAATGCACTAAGTATGCTGGTATGTCATGCACATGAACATGATCCTACTAACAAACTAGATGACAAGGGCACATATACTTATTGAAAGAATATATATAAGCAAAGGAAGGATATCGTAAATATATGCCATGAAGTGTCATGATGCATGAATGCAAACCTACATATCATAGCGGGGATGTGACCTCAATTAATAATAGGAGAGACCAAGCGAGATACTACTTGGAATTTGGACTACATACCAGGTAGATCCCAGGTCAACCCTAAAAAAGGGGATACAAGTCAATCCCATCTAGAGAGATAATCCATGTTGGCACATGGTTTGACGGATAGGAGTATGGAACCTTGGAGATAGTCCACCCCGACTCCAATGCCTCGATACTAAGTCTCATCCCACGGGAAATACATATACATATAAAATCTTTAAAAATGGAGGTTCAATGCTTCAAACCCATACAATGCAAAGCTAGGCTAAAAGCCAAATCGTATTTCAAAAGAAACCATATTCGTAGGCCAATGCATAAGAGTAACTCATATAACTTAACAATGTGGTGTAAACACCCAAAATGCTCAAGGCCATAACAAGACAAGATGTGATCACATTCTAGTCAATTCCAATGTCTTACCAAAAATCAAGTCAAATTATATCAAGAATTTCATCAAGTCAAACCTTCCATATATGTATATGCGATGAATGATGAGGTAAATTCATGGGCAATAGAGATTCAATCTAAATTCAATAACACAATATGAAATTCAATTGAAATCCATGAGAAATCCCAATTTAAATCACAATTTACATTGCCCATGCCAAAACAAGCTTTAAAAGGGACTATGCATATTCAACTCTTCATAATTTCAATGCAAACCATGATAAATGAATTTAAATCATCTTAAAATCAACATTAAAACATATCCCACAACTCAATTGAAATAAATCATCAATAAATTTAAAAGACCCAATTTCAAAGAAAGCTAAAATTCATCAAAATTGAAGAAGAGGATTTTGGGTCTTCATGGTTGAAAGGAGAACCATGAATCAATCCCACATACCTTGAAGTAATCAAGAAGAATTTGAAGAAGAATTGAATTTCCTCCTTGATTCCCAAGCTAGTCTTCAATGGAGATGGAGAGCAATTTGAGAGAAATTGAAGAGATTGAAGGGATTTTTAATTGAATAGGAGCGAATAGGGTTAAATCAGGAGTTTAAGAGAGTTTAAAAATGCTAAAATGACCTTAGGATTAGTTAAAAATTACAATTAAAATATTAATGAAATAAGGAAGAAAATTGGAAACTATCACAGACGAAGTGCACTGCACGGACCGTGTAGTGACTCACGGTCCCTGAGCCTTGTCGTGAGGCATCACTTGACGACGAGTTTTAATTTGGCAACGGATAGGAAAATTTGAAACGTCTCCCATATGATCCTCTACACGGACCGTGAGAGGTCACACGGTCTATGAGGCCCACCCGCGAAGTCACACTTGGAACAACTTTGCCCATAAAAATTCCACACTTAGCCAAATTCTCCTTACGCAGCCACACGGCCAGGCACACGGGTCGTGAGGCTTCACACGGATCGAGAACTGGTCCGTGGAGCCTCCCTTGGCTCTAAGCCATAGCACAAACCTTTGGTAGCTCACTATAACTCCATACGGACTAGGCTCACGAGCCGTGAGGCATCACACGGACCGTAAGTCGGTCCATGGATCCTTACTTGGCTCAGAGTCTTCGTCCATTGTCTTGGCTGCTCACTGGAACTTCACATGATCGGGATCACGGATCTTGACCCATCACACGCATCATGAACCTTTCCGTGTGGCAATGCCTTAGCCAACAGTCCACTCCCCTTTTCCAGAATGTTTTCCTTGCATAGGCAGTCCCACCGTAAAGGCCGTAACTTTCACATTCGAACTCTGAATTAAGTGAAACTAGATGTGTTGGAAAGGTAACTCAAAGAACTTAAATTTGATAGGTGTATCCTACACAGTTCATCCCGTACCAAGATATATGGCCATTTAAAGTCAGTGCTTCCACAAGACATCAAGCAAAATTTAACCAATACGATATCTTCCAAGACGGTCATGTAAGAGAAACTCAGGAAAATCAAACAGTAACGCAAGATTCAGAAATTTTTGGGTTGTTACATCATCTCCCCCTTGGGAACATTCATCCTCGAATGGTCTAGAACAAGGCTTGAAAGACTCGAATTGACAAAAAATATTTCAACATAAAACATAATGCATCATCTATTTCAAAAGTCATTTAAAACTCATGTCAAAATATTATTCAAATCACTTTTGTGCACATGTATGCATGTAACGTCATAAACTCAAGAAAACAAAGGATTAGAACCATTCGAAAAAGGATAGAACCTAGTACCTTAGGCTTGAGTAGATTGGAAAAGATAGGGGTATCGCTCCATCATGTCCAACTCCGCTTCCCATGTACCACTCTTCACATGTTGATTCCTCCAAAGCACCTTAATCGAAGCTACTTCCTTGTTGCGAAGCCGCTTTACTTGTCTATCCAAGATCTCAACCGGCACCTCTTCATAAATCAAGTTTTCCTCAACTGCGACATCTTTCAAAGGCACAATTTCCTTAGGGTCACCAACTAACTTCCTCAACATCGAAACATGGAACACTGAATGAATAGAACTCATATCCAAGGGAAACTCTAATCTATAAGCCACATTGCCAACCCACTTAACAATTTCATATGGTCTGATATACCGAGGACACAACTTGACCTTTTTGCCAAAACTCATAATACCCTTCATGGGCGATGCCTTTACATAAACCCAATCACCCACATAAAATTTGAGGTCTCTCCTCCTAACATCCGAATAGGACTTTTGGCGACTTTGAGCCGTCCTCAACCTCCCCCTAATCAACTTCACCTTCTCTATAACTTCAACAACCAAGTACAGGCCTAGCAATGCCATCTCACCTAACTCAAACCATCCCACCGGGAATCTATACCTCCTACCATATAAAGCTTCAAATGAAGCCATACCAATACTAGCATGGAAACTATTGTTGTAGGTAAACTCAATGAGTGGTAGGTAACCATCCAAATTTCACTTGAATTCCAATATACATGCCCTTAACATGTCCTCCAAAGTTTGAATTGTCCTCTCGGCTTGCCCTTCGATTTGAGGATGGAATATGGTGCTCAATTTAATCTTCGTACCAAGTCCCCTTTGAAAAGACCTCCAGAAGTGAGAAGTAAATTGGTTACCACGATCCGATATGATAGACCTTGGTACACCATGCAATTTCTGCAACTCCCAGATATACAATTTAGCATAGGCCTCGACACTTAAGTAGCCTTGACCGGTAAAAAGTGAGTCGACTTGGTCATTCGATCCACAACAACCCAAATAGAATCAAACTGTTTATGGGTACGGGGTAACCCAACTACGAAGTTCATATTCACATCTTCCCACTTCCAAATAGGAATCTTAATATCTTGGGCCAAACCACTGAGCCTTTGACGTTCAACCTTCACTTGTTGGCAATTTGGACATTCCGACACAAACTTGGCTATGTCCTTATTCATGCCATGCCACCAACATACCTCTCTCAAATATCGATGTATTTTAATGGACCCCAGATGAATAAAATATTAGGAATTATGAGCTTCACCCATGATAACTTCATTTAGGCCATCAACATTTGGAACACACAATCGATCTAGATACCGTAGTACACCATCTCCCCCTTGGGAGAAGACCTCTATCTGCATTTTGGCAACTAACTTCTTGAACTCAACCTAGGAAGGATCTAAATCCTATTTTTCTTTTATATCAACAATCACGAAAGATTCGGACCTATTTTGAACAAGAAGGCCACCATCATTTGAGTCAGCCAACTTAACACCCAATCTAGCCAACCGGTGCACATCCCTTACCAATTCCTTCTTTTCATCATCAACATGCGACACACTACCCATGGATAACCTACTAAGAGCATCTGCTACAACGTTCGCGTTGCTTGGGTGATAAAGAATGCTCATATCATAATCCTTAAGTAGTTCTAACCATTTTCTTTACCTCAAGTTAAGATCTAATTTGAGTGAACACATATTGATAACTCTGTGATCGGTGAAGACATCCACATGAACCCCATGTAAATAGTGTCTCCAAATCTTTAAAGCAAACACCACCCCCGCCAACTCAAGATCATGGGTCGTATAATTTTGCACATGAACCTTCAATTGTCGAAAAGCATAAGCTATCACCTTACCATGTTGCATGAGCACACACCCCAACCCAATCTACAAAGTATTACAATATACCACAAATCCATCTAGTCCATTTGGAAGGGTCAAAACAGGAGTCGATGTAAGTTGATCCTTCAAAGTTTGAAAGCTCTTCTCATACTCATTTGACCATACAAACATAACCTTATTTTGAGTTAACTTAGTCAACGGGGACGCAATAGAAGAGAATCCCTTAACAAACTTCCGATAATAATCGGCCAATCCAAGGAAACTTCAGATATCAGAAGAGGTCAACGGTCTAGGCCAATTCTTTATGGCTTCGGTCTTCTTGGAATCAACCTTAATACCACCGTCGGACACCACATGATCAAGAAAAGAAACTTCCCCCAACCAAAACTCACACATGCTAAATTTGGCGTACAACCGCTTCTCCCTTAAGGTTTGAAGCACCAACTTCAAGTGGTCCATATGCTATTGCTCACTTCGAGAGTAAATCAAGATGTCATCGTTAAGACTACCACAAAGCTATCAAGGAATGGATTGAACACCCAATTCATGAGATCCATAAATACCGCTGGGGCATTGGTCAAACCAAATGACATCACCACAAATTCAAAGTGCCCATAACGAGTCCAGAAAGTTGTCTTGGGAATATCACACTCCCTTACTTTCAACTGATGGTAGCCCGAATGAAGATCTATCTTTGAGAAATGTGTGGCTCCTTGAAATTGATCAAACAAGTCATCAATAATGGGAAACGGGTACCTATTCTTGATGGTCACCTTGTTCAACTGTCGATAATCAATGCACATTCGAAGTGACCCATCCTTCTTCCTTACAAAAAACACGGGAGCACCCCAAGGTGAAATATTTGACCTGATATAGCCCTTCTCCAACAAGTCTTTAAACTGATCCTTCAACTTTTTTAGTTCAGCCAAAGCCATACGATAAGGAGGAATGGAGATAGGTTAAGCATCTGGAAAAAGATCTATGCCAAAATCCACTTCTCTATCAAAAGCAATACTGGGCAAGCCCTCAAGAAACTCATTAACCACAGAAACTGATTCAATAGAAGGTGACTCCACCCCCACATCTCTAACCCTCACAATATGATAGATTCACCCCTTGTAAATCATTCTCCGGGCTTTGAGGTAGGAAATAAACCGACCTCTAACCACGGAATCACTACCCTTCCATTCCAAAACAAGTTCATTAGGAATCTGGAATTTGACTTGTCTAGTCCTACAATTGACCGAGGCATATGACGCATACAACCAATCCATCCTAAGAATAACATCAAAATCATACATCTCAAGCTCTACAAGGTCATCGGGAAAGACTTTCTGCAGAATCAAAACAGGGCAACCCCGATATACCTTTCAGGTAACAATAAACTCACCCACGGGAGTATAAACTGAATAAGGTTCCCTCAAAGTTTCAGGACTCAAACCAAATTTAACAACCAACATAGGAGTCACAAAAGATAAATTTGCACCTAGATCAAGTAAAGCATAAGCATCAAAATCAAAGACTTTAAACATACCAGCCACTACATTCACCCAGATGGTTTCCCCCATACTGGCTACAACATGGAGCTCGTGGTACACCCCCAACCTATGCCTTAGGAGGAGGCACCCCAAAGTTGGTAAACTTTACATTCGAACCCTGGCCTTGTTGGAATCGGCCATTTCCACCACTACTCCTAGAGTTGGAGAACCCACCATCAAACTAGGCTCTCTTGGAGTCATTCATCCTTATCTCCTTGAACTTTTCTCCCTCAATCTGTTCAGCATAAGTCATAAGTCTGGAGATATCCATTTCTCGAATAAGCATGGTGGTGCAACATTCTTTCACAACCAAGTAAGAGACACCATAAATAAACTTGTGCATCCTTGCATGGGGTCAGCTACTAACATGGGACCATACTTCGAGAGCTTGGGAAACTTTATAGAATATTCCCTCACTGACATGCTACCTTGCTTGAGGTTAATAAATTCAATCATTTTGGCCTCCCAAAGTTCAAGAGGGAAGAAATGGTTCAGAAAAGAAAACTTGAATTCTTCCCAATCAACCTTAGTATCTGCAACCCTCTCAACCAACCATTGATTATACCACACCTAGGCTACATCCTTCAATTGATATGCAACCAACTCAGCCTTCTCCTCAGAACTGACACCCATAACAGTTAACACCTTCGTGAGCTCATCAATAAACTCTTGGGCATCATCATCAGCCTTCGAACCAAGGAACTCCAGAGAATTCATCAGGGTGAAGTCTCTCACCCTAGAAGTTGGAGTGATTCCATTCGTGGGATTAGTTGGCCGATCTTGATAAGCCATCACTTGGGCCAACATAGCAACCACATTCCAAAACTCAGCATGAGTCACATACTCCTCCATAGGCTCTCGAGGGGCTTGTTCCTCAAAGATCGGGGGCTATCTTGGGAAGGGAGCTCTTTGGGGAGGCATCTTTTGAAAGGGTGATAAGAACACCAACATTTCAGGAAACCTTACTAAACAGTTCACAGCATGGCATAAGGAACAATGAATTTCATATCAAGTCAAATCCCATGTCTTACCATATCAAGAATTTCATCAAGTCAAATCATAGTTGATTCCCATGTCTTACCAAAAACTAAGTCAAATCATACCAAGAATTTCATCAAGTCAAACCTTCCATATATGCATATGCCATGAATGATGAGGTAAGTGCATGGGTAATAAGGAGTAAATCTGTCACGACCCAATTTTTCAAGTCATGACTGCCCCTACCATAACCTCCCGGTAGGTAAGCCAAACCCGAAACCCAAAACAATAAGTGATAGATA
>JBCEWC010010265.1:0-17833 GCA_038996855.1 Solanum aculeatissimum | reverse complement strand
ACTTGAGGGTGAGCCCGAATTATGTCAAGGCCCCACTCTATCTTATGTAGAGGCTATGTTGGACATGTTAGACTCTTTCACGTTGTATTATGTTTTGATGAGTTGGTATGACTATTGGGATTTGCCTATAGCAATGATGTTTCAATTTATGCTTATGATTATGCTTGGACTTGTGAATGTCTGAAATGTGCTTATGTGGAAAGTCCCCTAACCCGGTATGCCCCCATAGCTTGAGTCCTACTTACCCGCCCCTTAGAAATACTTGTTATGTGCTATGTGATTCATGCTCATCCCATTCCCGGAAACATCCCCATAGCTTGAGTCCAAAGCCCTATTTTCCCAAGAATTATGTATTATGTGTTTATATTTTCGCACTCCCAAACCGATGATGCTATGATGGCTTGATCGGGAACCTTCAGGTTCTCATTTGCCATATCACATCTAGGCCCCACTTCCGAGTCGTGACAATATATGTCATTCGATGGGAAATTTCCATCTCTTTCACAAGCAATGCAATCGTGCACTCTTTGAATACCAATTCTAACACCCCAAAGATAAATGACCTCATTCTAGCTCATGGGTCCACCACAATAAACATTGCATATTTGGAGAGATTTGTAAATTTGAGGGAGTATTCCCTCACTCTCAAGTGACCCTGCTTCAAGTTGATTACCTCTTGTACCTTTGCTTCCCTTAGTTCCAATGGGAAAAAACTATCTAAAAATTCACCCTTTAACTTTTTTCACACTATTTATCCCGCTCCCTGACCGATTTTGTTGACCCATTGATCATACCAAACCTTTGCCATACCTTTATATTGGTAGGGCACTAACTTGGCCTTCTTTTTTCGATGGAACCCCCATGACAACTATAACCATATATGCCTCATCAATGAATTCTACTGAGTCTTCTTTAACTTTAGAACTGTGGTACTTTGATGGGTTCATTCTCATAAAGTCCCAGACCTTTGTCGCCAATTTTGGTGCTTAGGGAGGAAGAGCTACTTTCGAGTTAGCTTGGTTGTCCAATAATTGGGACAACATCGTAAAGGCAGCTCAAAACTCCACATATGTGACTCTCTCCTGTTGTGGCATGGGAGGGGCTTGGTCTTTATTAACTTCCCTCGGTAAAGTAGATCTTCTCAGTGGCATGATCTTGAAATATAAAAGGGAATATCATTAGATAAGGGAAAACCTTAGACAATTCTAAATGCATGACAAGAATTATAAAGAAGGAAAACTTTCCTAAAGGCCCTATAGGCTCTCATTCATGATTGTAGTGCACTTTACAACTATGAATAAGACTCTATTTGAGGTGGTATGTTAGATATCCAAGGAACATTTTAAACATTGTGCTTTGATACCATGTTTTTCATGACCCAAGACTAGGTTCTAGTCATAACACGACAAATGAGAAACCTGAAGGTACCTCACCTAAGCCTCTTAGAATTCATCAAGCATTCATAGGTAATTAAACAACATTATATGAATTTAAAAGCGTGGAATGGGTCTAAGGGAAACATTCAAAAATTTGAAAATATGGAAAGGAGTCAACTTAAAACATAGCGTTCAATCATACCAAACTAAACAAAGACTTAGCGGGGGGCTATGCCATACTTAAGCTCTCTCAAATACAAAAGTTATGAAAATAAGATAGAAAGTAAAAGTCTCCATAAATACAACCCAAAACAACAATGTCTCAAATATACAAACATGAAAAGCAAGGTGTAGTCCCTAAACTAAGAGCTCACCAAAGCTACTAGTCTTACATAACTCATATCAATGAATTACTTCTAATTCACTTGAATTACATGATTTGCATGAGATTTATTCAATTATGATATGATAATTATGGAAACCATACATGGGTAACGTTAATTATGATTCAAATGATCTTAATATAGATGATTATGCATATATTTATTCAATTACCATAAATTTGAACTTAATACTTATGAATCCATGCTATACTTCTATCTCTCATCACATAATCATGTATGTACAAGGTTTCCAAATGAGCTTACAATTATGAATAGGGGATTTAGGACCTTAAGGTTGACTTGGGATCCTAATTGGGAGATTTATGATTCCAAGAGGCAACTTAGGATCATAGTGGGGTATTACGGACCATGATGGTTGACCTAGGATTCTAATGAGGAGATTTGAATTCCAAAATTCAACCTAGGACTCTCATATGAAATGAGCTACTTCTATGCATGATGTTCTGACCTATGAGACTATGATCAAGGTTATGATAAAGATATGCAAGTATGAATTATGTTAAACTATGATAATTTATGATTATTCATGACAAGTATACCCATAAGTATATATTATGTATTTTGTGGGATGTTGACTTAGCATTGAGATGACCCATATAGATTCCATTGTCCCTTACCTACGTGTCACCATAGGAATGATGATGTTTCCGAATATGGGTTGCTGGTGGATCTACATAGTTGATGATATGACATGTAGAGTCCTACCTTGGAAAGTAAACTCCATTTTTTTTATGTAGGGGCAATATTAGGATTCCATGCTATAGCTCGCATGGTCTTATTGTCGGTTACAGTGAAATTTCCTCATATGTTGATGTATTATGATATCTTGCATAATGACACTCATAGAATATTGGTATGATGATTCCTTCTCTACTTTGGTTCTATATATGTATGTGTGCGCTTGCTCATATCCTAATGTTATACATTTATTGATATTATTTACTCTATTGTATTGCATGTTTGCATACTTAGTGCAGTAAAATGTACTAATGCATACTTTATACCTATATTATATCACAATGTAGGTGCAGGTGACTATTCTCCTCATCCTCGAGGCTAGATCCAAATTGCCTACAAAATTATATTGGATGAGTCCTCATGTTTTAAGGATAGATCCTAGTTTCATCTAACTTATATGCTAGGTTGAGACTGTCTTTTATTTTTATTGAGGGTGAGCTTGGGTTATGTCTAAGCCCCTACCTAGTCTATGATTCATAGGTTTTTTGGACATGATGTATTACTTGTCTTGTATCCCTTACGCCTTTCATGTTTTAATTATGATTAATTCTCGGCTTCTGCTTATGTGTTTCTTCATTATATACTTTGAATGCAAATGATATGTTAAGAAGACTAGTTTCAGGTTCCTTTGGGGATCTCATTTTCCCTATCATATCCAGGGTCTAGCTTGGGTCATGAAAAACTTAATATCAGAGCATTAGGGTTTGAAATGATCCTCAGAGTCCAATATGCAACATCAAGTAGAGTCTTATTCATGGGTGTGAAGTGTACCACATCCATGAATAGGAGGCTATGAGGTATTTTAGTAAATATTTCACCTCTTTCATGGTTCATGTTATGTTATAAAATATGTCCTAAGGATTTTTAACTCTAACGATTATTCTTTGTGCCTTTCAAAAAATTCCTCTAAGAAGAGTACTCGAGCTAAGAGTAGTACATGCTAATAAGGACCAAAAACCTCCTGATCCTTTTGGAGAACAAGTCACCAATATTTAATTCCAGATGTTATTGCGATGTTGGATCGGGCTATGGAAAACTAGGATAATCAAGGGGTGGTTGCTCCTCCTTCTCATGTGCCTACTCCGATAGCTAGGGTAATAGATTTAGTTCGAATGAACCCTCTAGAATTCCATGGTTCAAATGTATATGACGGCACCCAAGAGTTCATTGATGAGGTATATAAGGTACGAGTCATCATAGGAGTAACTTTAAAAGAGAAGGTAGATTTGGCAGCATATCAACTTAAGAGAATGGCCCAAGTGTGGTTCACTCAATGAGTGTCTAAAAGGGTAGATGAGGGTCCAATTGGTTGGGAAGAATTCAGTCTTACATTCATTGATCGTTTCTTCCCACTTGAGCTTAGAGAGGTAAATATGATCAAATTTATCAACCTCAAGCAAGGGATATGAGCGGAAGGGAGTACATCCTCATGTTCACCAAGCTTTCTAAATATGATTCATCCTTGGTTGCTAATTCTAATGCCAAAATGACCAAGTTCATTTCAGGGATATCAAACTGTGTTGTCAAAGAGTGTCGAACTGCCATGCTTGTAAAAACGATAGACATCTCTCAACTCATGACTATGGAGAGCAAATTGAAGATAATATACTCAAGGAGAGGAGGGTTAGAGAGTCTAAGAGGGCCTGATTTGAAGGGGTTCTCAAATGTTATGTCCAAAATGGTCGTCCTCAACAAAACCAAATGTTCCAAGGCTAAGAGTCATCTTAGGCTCCAAATCAAAAGTTTTCTAATGATATAGTGCCAGATCATAGGGTTCAAGGTGGTGGTAGGTAAGGATTTACAAGGTGCACTACTTGTGGGAAGAACCATGAGGGTAGGTGTTTGGCCGGTTATGGTGCTTGCTATGGGTGTGGCAAAGTAGGTCAAAAACTATTCGAATATCCAAAGGTGTTAAATAAAGGTGAAGAAGGTTGTCCCCAGGGGCAGGTTAATTAGGGTGGTCAAGGGCAGCAGAGGGTTCAACAAGGTGGTGCTCAATGCAACAGTAGATTATATGCCCTTCATGCTAGACAAGAGGTAGAAGAGATTCTTGATGTGGTTACCGATATGCTAAAGGTCTTTAAATTTGATGTATATGCATTGCTTGATCTGGGTGCCAATTTATCCTGAAATCTTAATGGAACCTTTCTCAGTTTATACTCCTATGGGTGAGTCAGTCGTAGTCCTAAGAGCCTACCAAAGTTATCTTGTGTCAATATTGCACAAGGTCATTCCTAGTGATCTTGTTGAGCTTGAGATAGTAAATTTTAATGTTATTCATGATATGGATTGGTTACATGCTTCATATTCCTCCATAGATTGTAGGGAAAAAAGGTCAACTTTAATTCCCAAATTAGCCTATTCTTACGATTCATCTTTTATCTTAAAGCAAGAAAATTGATTTCCAAGGGATGTATCTATCATATAGTAAGGGTTAGGGATGTCAATTTTGAGTCTCCTACTCATGAGCTAAGCTAGTGCATGTTGTGAATGAGTTTCTAAATGTCTTTCCCAATGATTTGACCAGTATTCCTCTCGAAAGGGAAATAGACTTTGGCATAGAACTTCTTCCTAATAACCAACTTATCATTGTTCCTCCTTATCAAATGACCCTGGTAAAACTAAAGGAGTTAAAGGACCAGTTGAAAGATTTGTTGGAAAAGGGTTTTAGTAGGCAAAGCATTTCATCGTGGGGTGCTCATGTGTTGTTTATGAGAAAGAAGGATGGGTCACTTCAGATGTGTATAGACTACTAGAAATTAAACAATGTGACTATAAAGAACAATTATCCACTATCGACGATAGATAATTTGTTTGATAAATTGCAAGGGGCTACTCTTTTTTCCAAAATTAATCTTCGTTCTGTCTAATATCAATTAAGGGTAAAAGAGTGTGATATTTCCAAGGTAGCTGTAAGGTATGGTTACTTTGAATTTGTGGTGATTTCATTTGGGTGGACCAATGCCCAACAATCTTTATGAACCTTATGAATCAGATTTTCAAACCTTATCTTGATATGTTTATGGTGATCTTCATAGATGACATCTTGATCTACTCTCGTACCAAGAAAGAATATTGTTGTCGCTCAATCTACACCTTCCTTTTGAGGTAAAGTGGTCACTTCCAAGTGAATAACCTAACTGAGATTAGAGTCGATCCCCCAGGGAATATGGTAGACTAAAAAATTAATTCAATGTATGTCGGGATAATTAACCTACTTATCTCCCAAGTAAAGGGTTGTTTTTAAATTAACTAAACTAAACTAATGCAAGTGATAAGAAATCAGTAGAAGAGCTAACTAGGGTAATGTGTTCCTCATGAATCTCTAACTTGGTATTATTGGATAAATGCAACCTTTTCCAGTGTGTAGGTGTAGCACAATAAGCTAGGTTTACCTAAACCTTTGATCCAACGAATAGGTAAATTTCATCATGGAACTTGATTCATTTCCATGATGTGACATTACTAACCCTTACTTTTTATCCCAGTACAACCTCCCCTTGATCCAGTCAGTTGATTAGACGAGAACATCTCAATTAAATCCTGTTAAATTACCTCTTTTCCTATTCATTACTTTCTTGATTCGGCAAGTAACACTAGGCAAGTTCTAATGGAGGCCTCCATTAAAAAGCAGTTAAAGTGAAGAAGATTAATCAATACAACCTAATACATCTTAAAAGAATTACATAATATTTGATTTTACCTTGTTAGTTCCTCATAGTTCCCACAACCCTAGTTGTGGATTTAGCTATGCATGATCAGTATAAATGCTGGAATTATGAAGTAGAGTAACATAATTGAGAATTTACACAAATGAATCTAAGAATATGAAATTCAACTCTTCAATTAGAATCATAAGGTCGAATTAAGAACACACAATAATATTTTTCCACTCAAAATATGATAAATCCTAAGTATATTCTCTAAAATCTTGTTCAGACTTCGTGACTCCTGAAAAAATTCATGAAACATAACCTAAAAACCTATTTATAATGTGTAAAATACAAAACTAAAATGGAATAGGAAAACTGTGTCGACACACTCTACGGGCAGGTTCACGACAAATGCATCAATCTACGACTCATATGTCGGGGTTTCGTGGACTACAGCTGGATTTTGGAGACTATTTCTACGAGACTTTTCCATGGGTCATGTATGATTCTATGGCCCGTGGGGTGTCTCACCTAATGACCTTTTAGAACTTCTCAACTTTTTGATCCTCAAGGCATGACCACATTCTACGACTCATGGATTGCTTTACGACTTGTCTGATTCTTTTGTAGAGTTTAACTCAAAAATTCACCCCTCACTGGTAATGGCTACAAGTCCCCATCCACGGTTCGTGAACTATTCCATGACCCATAAAGGGTTCCATGGATGATCAAAATTTACTGTTTCAACGCACTTTGCCCAAAACCTATACCAACACTGAAATCTTACAAAACATAATCAAACCTACTAACATCGCTATAAAAACAAATAAAAATTTCAAGTTTTAAGAGTCAAAAGTATTGCATTTGAGTAGCACATTAAACCTATGAGTCATTTGAGAGTTGTGCTTCAGACATTGAGAGATAAGCAGTTATTTACAAAATTAATCAAGTGTGAGTTTTGGTTAAAAGAGGTGGAATTCCGTGGCCATGGGGTATCTGGTGATGGTATAAGGTCGATCTAAAGAAGATAAAAGTGGTAAGGAATATGCCTAGACCATTGTCTCCTTCGGACATTAGAATGTTTCTTGGTTTGGCTAGGTATTACCAAAGGTTTGTTGAGGAATTTTCATCTATTACTACACCTTTGACCAAGTTGACCGAAAAGAAGGCAAAATTCCAATGGTCGGATGAATATAGGAAAGGTTTTCATTCTTTGAAGGATCTATTTACATCGGGTCCTATTTGGACACTAACAAAAGGCTTGGATGGATTTATAGTATATTTTGATGCTTTCTGTTTGGGTTTGAGCAGTGCTCTAGTGTAAAATGTCAAGGTCATATCATATGCTTCGAGGTAACTAAAACTGTATAAATTAAATTATCCAACCTATGATCTTTAGTTAGCAGTTTTGGTGTTCGCTTTGAGTATTTTGTATCATTATCTTTATGGGTGCATGTTGATATGTTCACCTAACACAAGAGTTTGCATTATGTGTTAAATCAAAGAGACCTGAATCTGAGATAACAGAGGTGGCTTGATCTCCTTAAGGATTATGACAAGAGTGTGCAATATTATTTGGGCAAGGCATATGTTATGGTTGATGCTCTCAGTAGGATATCTAATGGATAGTGTGGTTCATGTGGATGAGGACAAGAGGGAGGATATGAAGGATATGCACTGGTTGGCACGTTATCGGGTTTAGGTTTAGTGACTCCAACAATGGTGGTATTCATCATCATAATAAGGCTGAATCTTCAATGGTCATTAATGTTAAGGAAAAATAGGAGTTAGACCTATCATAAATGGAGTTGAATAAATTGGTTACCGAAAAGAAGATAGAGGTTTTCTCCTAAGGGGGAGATAGTGTACTTTGCTACCATGGTCGGCTATGTGTTCTAGATATATAGGGTTTAAGAGTGATAATAGGAAGCCCATAATTCCCTATACTCTATCTATCCCGAATCTACCAAGATATACCGAAACTTGAAGGAGGTGTATTGGTGGAACATTATGAAGAAAGACATTTCCATATTTCGAACTGAATGACGAAATTGCCAACAGTAAAAGTTGAGCATCAAAGGCCTATTTTCTTGGCCCAAGATATAAATATTCCCACTAGGAAGTGAAAAGATGTCAGCGTGGACTTGGTGACAGGCTTGCCCCCTACTCAAAAACAATATAACTCAATTTAGGTGATCATGGATAGAATGACTAAGTCAGCCATTTCCTATTGGTTAAGACTACTTTTAGTGTTAAGTACTTTGTTCAGTTTTTCATTCGAGAGTTTATAAGATTGCATGGTGTTTCATTTCCTATCATATCAGATCATGGTGCCTAATTCACTTCTTATTTTTGGAAGTCATTTCAGAAATGACTATGAACCAAGGTGAAGCTAAGTATCATTTTTCATCCTCAAACTGATGGACAGGCCAAAAGGATATTTCAGACCTTAGAAAATATGTTGAGGGATTATGTGTTGGTGTTCAAGGGTAACTAGGATAATCATCTATCACTCATTGAGTTTGCTTACAACAACAGTTATCATGCTAGCATTGAGATAGCACTGTCTTAGGCTTTATACGGGAGGATATATAAATCTCGAGTGGGTTGGTTTGAAATTGGTGAGATAGCTTTGAGCAGTCCCAATTTGCTATTAGATGCCATAGAGAAGGTGAAACTCATAAGGAAAAAGTTAAAAATAGCTCAAAGTCATCAAAAGTCGTATTCTATTGTTAGGAGGAACAACCTTGAGTTCCATGTAGTGGATTAGGTGTACGTGAAAGTTTTACCCATCAAGGGTGTGATGTGAATTAGTAAAAAAAGATTAAATTGAGTCTTTAGTATGTAGGACCTTACGAGGTGTTGGAGCAGATAGCCAAGGTGGCTTATAGGTTTTATTTGGCTTCAAAAATAGTTATGGTTCATTAAGTATTTCATGTGTCCATGTTGAGGAAATTCATTGGTGATCCAAGCTCTATTGTTCCTTTGGAAAGTGTTGAAGCATATGAAAACATGACCTATGAAAATGTCTTGATTGAGATTTTGGACTAGAAAGTGAAGAGGCTATGTGACAAAGAAGTTGTATGTAAGTACCCGAGAGTTAGGAGGTTAGAAATGTAGAAAATGTGGAGTTGGAAATGACAAGTCAAAAGAAGGAACCTCATTTACGACTCATGGTTCAAACCATAGATCGAAAATAGGTCTCGTGGATTAGGTTGGTTAGGATGAGAAAATTCACCAATTGTCAAGGCCATTAATGAAGGGACTTTACAGTCCATAAATAAAACTACAGTCCATTGAAGGGGTTCGTAGATTGATGCCTTAAGTTGATGGAAATTTGGTTTTTTGAAGTTGAAATCATGAACAACAGGATGGGTTGTGATCTATTTTATGGATCATAGTTGGCCTCGTAGAAAGGGGCCCTAAGACTTGGAAATTTTAGTAAGTATTGGGACACTCTACGGATGAGTCTACGACCCATAGATAGATCTATGATTCATAGATAGGTTTCATATATGGGACTTCCAGAGAGCACTTTCATAAGAATGGAAAAGAAAAACAGAACAAAACCAAAGCATGGTTCATGGTTTGATTTACGACCCATAATTGGGGTAGTAAAATATATTCTAATAGTTTAGCGAAGGGTATTTTTGTCCATTCCCCATGACCTAGACTCAAAACTACATCATTTTGGCACTCTTTTGCCTCCCACATCAGACCCTAAACCCTTCCCAACCCTCTCATTCATTCTATTGACAAAATTTCTCAAATTTTAGTAAGGCAAGAACACTCTTGAGGATAGAGAAAGGTTAGGGTTTTCTTCCACTAATTTCATTCTTCAACCTCTTTAAGACTTTTCTTAAGATCATTCTAAGGTATGTGAGTTCGATTTGTCGATACATTTCACCCCCAAAGTTCCCTTGTAAATCCTTTTAACTTTTCTTTAAGTTACTAAAAATGTTGAGTTACATGACTATGATTTTAATGATATTTTTATGATATATTTACATGTATTTTGATATTAATGATGATATGTGATGATATACCATGAGATGTTATGCTTTTTAAGTTAATAGACTTGACTTCCCTACTCAGGGTTTATAAATGATGTGTGAGTTGCTTAATCCTAGTTTTAAAGTAACAAAATTTACCATGATTCATGTATTATTTAATCAAATCATGTGATTTATAGTCAATGCATAGGACTACTAAGTTCATATAAATTTTCATGGTATGATGTTAGGGATAAGGTCTATGAATTAAGCTTTAAAGTAATGAATGATTTAAAAAATGTAAGCATGTTGCAATTGCCCTTAAAAGATGTTTAAGTTGGAACACCGACGTGAAAGGCCAATTCTCACTTGGGTATCTTCCACATTTCGTGCTTATGTGATTGCTACTTATGATTCTAAGTTACACTACATGACTATGTTTATGATTAAAGGTATTTCATGGGATTGAATTAGCATCAAATGAGGAATTAGGGTGGGGTTCGGTAAGGGAATCCTAGTAGTAACCCCTTGATCCATTAACTACATGCCACCATAGGATCTCTTGTAGGTTAGACTAGAGGATCCACATAAGCCATATATGTTAAGTAAAGAGGCATGAATAAGTTGACGAAGTTCCACCCAGCAGGTGGTCTCCTCATTCCGATGTAAGGGGTTATATTAGACACCATGTAGTAGCTCACATGGTCTTATATGTCGGTTATGATCTTATCTCACAAAGTTATGAGTTGATGTCTTCGTCCGATCATATATGTTTCATATAATGCATTATATTTACTTCATATTTAGCTTTATCCCTTGATCATATTTTTCATGTTTTGAATGATAGCATTACAATTCCATGCATGGAAACTTCTAAATTTTATGAATGATGACATTACAATGTTTTTTACATTGCACCTCACATACTTAGTACATTGCAATGTACTAATACATAGATTACCTGCATGATGTGACCATGTAGGGACCAGCATTTCACCTCCTCCATGGCTCATGGAAAGCTTTGATGGCCAAGACTAGTAGCTTTAGTGAGCCCTTAGTTCGGGAACTTCACGCATTTTATTTCATGCCATGTTTTTTGGGACACCCACGTAATTAAACTTATTGATTGGAGACTTTTACTCTCTATCTTATTTTCAAGTCTTTTGTATTTGAGAGGAACCATGAATATTCTTTGGTCCCCACTAAGTCTTATATAGTTTGGTGTGTTTGCAAAATAAAACTTTGGTGGTATGTATCTTTATTTTAAACTTAAATGTGGCCCTTATTCCCATTTTCCATTTTTAATTTTTGCACTATGTTGTTTAAATTACTTGTGAATGCTTGATATATGCTATGATGTCTTAGATCAGGTACCTTTGGGTGCCTCATTCATCGTGTTACGGCTAGGCCCTACATTTGGGTCATGACAGGTAATTTTGAGTTCGTTATTCATCGTGTTATGACTAAGATCTAGGCTTGGGTCGTGATAAACTTGGTATCAGAGCACTATGTTTAAAATATTCCTTGGATGTCCAATATACTGTGTCAAGTGGAGTCTTGTTCATGGCTATGAAATACACCACAATCATGAATGTGAGGTTATGAGGTGTTAAGGAAACTTTCTTTTTTTCATGATTCATGTTATGCTTTTAGAATTGTTTAAAATTTTCCCCTATCTAACGACGACCTCTTTTACCACTTCTAGATAATGCTGCCAAAAAAACACTGCTACCGATAGAGGTAAATGAAGACCAATCCCTACCTCCACTACCAATAGAGGTGAATAAGAAATAAGCTCCTCCTATGTGACAAGAAGAAGAAGTTACCTATGCGGAGTTTTGAGTCGCCTTTGATATATTGTTCAAAGTCATAGTCAACCAAGCCAATAGGGTAGGGATATTTCACTTCCTCCCTAAGGACCTTCACCAGCAACAAGAGTTTGGGACTTTATGATGATGAACCCGCTAGAATATCATGGTTCCAAAATTGATGAAGACTATGGAATGCATTGATGAGGCATATAAAATTATCTTCATGATAGGGGTTCCATCAAAGGAGAAGGTCAAGCTAGTGGCCTACCAACTCAAGGGTATGACTAAAATTTTGTATGACCAATGGATTGACAAAAGAGGTGAAGGAGTGGGTCATGTTGAGTGGGAAGAGTTCAAAGAAGCATCCTTGGATAGGTTCTACCCATTAAAGCTAAGAGAGGAAAAGGTGCCAGAATTCATCAAATTGAAGCAAGGGCACATTAGTGTGAGGGAATACTCCCTCAAATTTACAAGGCTTCCTAAATATTCACCATTCATGGTAGAGGACCCACAGGCTAGGATGAGGGAATTTATCTCTGGGGTGTCAATTTTTGTGTCCAAAGAATGAAAGATCATATTTCTTTTGAAAGATATGGAAATTTACCTCTTGATAACATATGTTGTTCAAATTGAAGAAGAGAAAATGAGGGAGCATGTTAGGAGTCCAAGAGGGCTCAAATGGATGGTAGTTGATACTCTCGCCAAAGGAATGGTTGTCATGGAAATTTTCGAGGTGGCCGAAAGTAATGGGCCAAGGGTCAACCAACACTCCTCCTCAATTCAAAAAATACATGGGGGAGAATCCCAATCCACGAACTCCCAATTTTCCTAAGTATGGAAGGTCCCACAAAGAGGAGTTCTTAGCTGACTGCAATGCATATTTCAAATGTGGCAAGCCCGGTAATCATGCCAAGGATTGTAGAAGCAGTGGTGCTAGGCTTCAAGGCCAGGTGGATAATCTCAAGGTTCTCCAAGATCCTATAGGTTCAGCTCTTTGCATACCCACCAAGAGGTGGGAACATGGTTACCGGTATGTTGAAAACTTATAACTTTGATGCATATGCACTATTAAATCCGAGAGCTAATTTATCTGTTGTAACTCTATTTCTTGCAAATAAATTTCATGCATGCCTTGAAGTCCTAAATGATCCATTTGAAGTTTGTACTCCTATAGGAGAGTCCATTGTTGCACAAAGAGTGTATAGAAATTGTCCCATGTCCATTTTGCATAAAGTTTTTCCTTGTGACTTAATAGAACTTTCTATCATTTATTTTGAAGTCATACTTGGGATGGATTGGCTACATGCTTCCGACACTTTGATAGATTATCAAACTCGTAGGGTCATATTCCAATTCCCAAATGAGTCCACCCTTGACTACAAGGGTAGTAGTTCTTTATGTAAAGATCAATTTGTCTTTTATCTCAAAGCCAAAAATGATCTCTAATGGGTGCATATATCATCAAGTGAGGGTTATAGATTTCATTACTAAAGTCCCCTCTTTTGAGTTGGTCCCCATTGTAAATGAGTTTCCTGATATATTTTCAAAAGCATTACCTAGTGTTCCTCCCAAAGGGAAATAGATTTTGGCATAGACCTCTTGTCTGATACTCAACCTATCTCAATTTCTACCTATAGAAAGGAATTAAAAGAGCGATTGAGAGATTTGTTGGAGAAGGGCTTGATTAGATAAAGTAGGTCTCCATGGGATGCACCAGTGTTGTTTGTGAGGAAAAATGATAAATCACTCCAAATGTGCATAGACTATCGACAACTAAATAAGCTAACCATTAAGAACAAGTATCTACCCTAAAGGATATATGACTTATTTGATCACGTACAAGGAGCCAAACAATTTTCTAAGATTGACTTGAGGTCCAAGTATCACCAACTAAGGGTGAGGGAAAGTGATATCCGTAAAAGGGATTTACGAAAAAGGTATCGACATTTTTAATTTGTGATAATGTCTTTTGGTCTAACTAATGCACTGACAATCTTTATGGATCTCATGAACAGGTTGTTCAAACCTTACCTTGATATATTTGTAGTGGTATCCATCGATGATATTTTGACTTACTTGACTTACTCTCAGAGGGAATAGCAACACATGGAGCATTCGAGGATGGTGTTGCAAACTTTGAGGGACGAGAAATTATTTTCTAAGTTTGACAAATGTGAGTTTTGGTTGGATGAAGTTTCTTTCCTTGGACATGTGGTGTTGGGTGATGGGATCAAAGTTGATCCTAAGAAGACGGAAGTGGTGAGAAAGTGGCCTAGTCCATTGACTCCTTTGAACATTAGGAGTTTCTTCAGCCTAGTCGAATACTATAGTAGGTTTGTCGAAGGTTTCTCTTCCATTTCATCGCTTTTGACTAGGTTGACTCAAAAGAAAGTAAAGTTTGTGTGGACGAATGAGTGTGAGAAGAGTTTCCAAACCTTGAATGATATATTGACTTCGGCTCTAATCATGACCTTTCTAGAGGGAACTGAGGGATTTGTTAATTATTATGATGAATCAAGAATAGGTTTGGTTTGTGTGTTGATGCAACATGGTAAGATAATTGCCTATGCTTCGAGGAAATTCAAGGTGTATGAGAAAAACTATTTGACACATGATCTCGAACTTACAGTCATAGTGTTTGTATTGAAGATATGGCATCATTACTTGTATAGGGTTTATGTTTATGTCTTCATTGATCATAAGAGCCTCCAACATATGTTCACTCAAAGGTATTTCAATCTAAGGAAAAGGAGATGGCTAGTGGACATAACGACGAAGTTAGCTCATTTCTTACAAGTCAAGACAACTTATAGTACCGAGGACTATGCTAAACTGTATATCTGTTAGTTGATAAGGTTTCATAGGGTTTCCTTGTCTATCATGTCAAATCATGAATCTTAATTCACCTCTCACTTTTGGAAATCATATTAAAGGGGCCTTCGTACTAGGGTAAAGTTGAGTACCATCTTCCATCCTCAAACAGATGGTCAAGCAAAAAGAATAATTCAAACATTAAAGGATATGTTGAGGGTTTATATATTGGAATTCAAAGGGAGTTGGGATGACTATCTACCTCTCATTTTGTATGCCTGCAATAACAACTTCCATTCAAGCATTGAGATGGCACCATGTTAAGCTCTATATGGTACACGATGTAGATCATTTTTGGGTGGTTTGAAGTGGGTGAAAAGGCCTTGTTAGGGCCAGAATTGGTCATGGATACTATGGAGAAGGTAAGACTCATATAGGAGAAATTTAAAATGGCTCAAAGTTGGCAAAAGTCCTACTCCAATGTTAAAATAAGAGACCTTGAGTTAAATGTCGATGATTGGGTCTACTTGAAAGCTTCTCCCATGAAGGGGGTGATTTGGTTTGGCCTGAAGGGGAAATTGATTCGTAGGTATGTATAGCCTTACAAGATTGTGAGAAGGGTTGGCAAGGTGGCATATGAGTTAAAATTATTGACAGAGATGAACATGATTCACTCAGTATTCCATGTATCTATGTTGAGAAAATTCATGAGGGATCCAAGCTCCATAGTCCCATTGGAAAATATGAGCATTGAGAAGAATTCGGCTTATGAGGTGGTTCTGATTGAAATCCTCGACCGATAAGTGAAAGGTTAAGAAACAAGGAGGTTGCATCCGTTAAAGTGTTGTGGAGGAATCAACAAGTTGAAGTTGTAACCTGGGAAGCGAAAGCAGACATGATGAAGTGATGTCCCTATCTTTTTCACTATACTCAAGCCCAAGGTACTAAATTCTTTTTCCTTAAGACCTCAAAGTTCATGCATCTTAGTTTTTCTTTCATATATATATGCTTGCATGTTCATCGGACTGTTTTAAGTTGATATGAGAAATATGATTTTTCAAAATTTCATAAAAAGATGTTTAGATTGCATTTTTGTATTCATGTTGGGTTATTAGCTACCTATTTGACTCCTTAGAGCCTACGTTTACTATATTCAGGGACAAATGTTCCCAAGGGAAAGATATTGTAAGGACCTGCAAGTTAGAAGGCTATAAATGCAAAATAAAATGGTACTGGAAAAGTTGCAGGTCAAAAGCACGAGCCTCATTTAAATCTCATGGCTCAAACCATAGATCATAAATAGTGATTGTGGATGGGGTTGGCCAGGATGGGAAAATTCACCAAGTTTTGAGGTCATCCACAAAAGGACTTACGATCCATAAATGGAACTATTGACCGTAGAAGGGATTCTTGGATTGATTCCCTGAGTTGATGGAAATTATTGTTTTTGAAGTTGAAACCACGAACAACAAGATTGGTCGTGGTCAATTTTATGGATCATAATTTTCCTTCTAGAAAAAGGCCCTGTGACATGGAAATATCACTGAGTGTTGACCACTCTACAGGCGAGTCTACAACCCATATATCAATCTACGAGTCATAGATGGGTCTCATAGATGAGACTTCCAGAGACCAATTTTAGAAGATTAGAAAGGTAGAATAGGAGAAACCCAAAGCACGGTTCATGGTTTAGTTGACAACCCATAATCAAGGTCGTGAATTATGTTCCAATAGTTTTAATCAAGGGCATTTTTTCCATTCTCCTTTCTCTAGACTCAAAGCTATATCATGTTGCAATTATTTTGCCTCCCATTTCACACCCTAAATCCTTCCAAACCCTACACTTAACTCTATTCATAAACTCTATCAAATTTCTCTAAGGCAAGAACACTCCTAAGGCTAGGGCAAGGTTAGGGTTTGCTTCCAAGGCTTTCCTTCTTCAACTTCTTTAAGCCTTTCCTTAAGGTCATCCTAAGGTACGTCAGTCTGCTTGTAACAATCCAAAATTTTTTAAAATCTACTTATGATTACCATTCTATGATGTACTACAAGCCATTTATGAGTTTTGGTGGCCACGGGTTGAGTTTAAGTGGCCGAATGCAAATTGGGCTAGTTAGTGGCCTAGAGGGACAGTTTTGGCATTCAACTTCAAATAGTCATAAGGTTTTATGTGGGATGAACCATATGAGCTACAACAAACCAAATTTTATCTCTTTGAATTAGATTTCCAACACAAGTAGTTTCACTCAATTTGGATATCGGATGAGGGAGATATGGCCCAAACAGCGAGACTATCTAAAATTCGGAAGCCATTGGAGATAGGCTCAGAAAAATGGCCAAGGACATTTTCACGGACCGTGAAACTTTGCAAGGTACGTATAGAGTATCATGTGGTGTCACAGTGAGCTTGGGGTGGCATAGAACCACCCCTAAGAAATGTCCAAGTCAACGGGGGCTTGAACGGACCGTTTGACACCAAACGGCCCGTGTACTGCCTCGTGGAGTGAGGCAGTAGCTTGGCCAAGCCAAGGATGAAAGTTTTGGGGTTAAGTGAGGTTATACGGGACGTCTCACCTTAGACGGTCCATTTGGTTGCTCGTCAAATGTAACAGAAAGTCCTCTGAGAGTTCGCGCGTCGATTTGGCTAAGTACAACTTGACGGCATGGTAAACGGCCCGTGAGTCATCTTGACTGCACTGTAGCTGTCGTTTGGGTGCTGTGTTCAGTGAAAAAGTTTTGGTTTGTTAATAGTATTTTCGTGATTTTACGTTTCCCTAAGCTCCCTTTTGGTCCCTTGAGGTATCCTAAACCTCTAAATCATCCCCTAAACCCTCATTCTTCCATTCCAAGTCTCCCATACTCTCCTTAGAAATTCTAAAATCCTCTTAGACTACATTGAAGAAAACTTGTAGAATTTGGGGAAGAAGACCTTGACTAAGTTTGACTTTGCTTATTGTTGGTGAAATTAAGTTATGTGGGACTTGATTCAAGGATCCCCTTTCATCCTTGAAGATCCTAAGAACCCTAACCCTTTTAAATTGATTTTAA
>JBCEWC010010264.1:0-17837 GCA_038996855.1 Solanum aculeatissimum | reverse complement strand
AAAGAAACTGGTATGAATCAAGTTAAGCCCCAAAACCACAAGAAATGCTAGCATTTACAAATTCAATCAATAGGTAAAATAGTTATGGGATAGCATTTGTGTTTAGTTTTAGGAATAAACTGATAATGGATTTAAGTCGTTTTTGCAATATTTGGAGTCTATAGATTGAAAAGTTGTAAAATAATAGAAAAAATAAATTGATGAGTTCATAAATTTGTATATGAAAAGCCAACTGCACAATCAAATATAACTTTAATACTACCTTAAAACTTTTACAAAGATGGAATGAAACTGGACATATCACGATATATGCTAAAACATTCAATGTAGAATTGGCAGTAAAGACATTAAAATACTAATAGAAGACTAAACAACTTAGTAAACACCCATTATGAAATCTTTAGAGTATAAATTTTGAGAAGTCAAAAACATGAATAGATATTTTTTGATTCAGACACAAGTGTTCTGATCCAGACTATTGGAATTCCTTTAATTGTGGCTTGGCGTAATCTTTTTTCTTTTGCCAAGGAAAGGGATGTCACTGAGAAACAAAACCGAGTTGAACTGTGACAAAATGACAAGAAATACTTTAATCTAGCAAAATAGTTAATATTCATATGATAAACAAAGTTTGTTCAGATTCTCCATGGGGACATTAATTTCCTGGAATAGTTTCAATATAATACAATCTCAACTTGAACTTACTTTCATGGGACAATAGTAAAGCAAAAGTGTGGGCAAACGTGAATGCAGGTTACTGGATGATCCTTAGCACGTCTGGCTGGAGCAATGGAGTAAGTAGAAGCCTGCATTGGTTATCTTTTTTTGGTGAGTATCCATCTTTATGTGTATCGACTATAGGACATACAACCTTAACATAAGTTCAACACATTCATCAAGAAAATAATTTAAAGGAGAGGTTTCCTTGAGGGATTTTTTCTACGCAGTGGTCAATACCAATTTTTGGTTTGGACTTTTATTCCAGGTATAGAATAATTTGTGACCAGTATTCCATACTGGCCTCTTAAACAGGGAGTCTTCATCTCTATCGCAGTGTGATTCAAAGATAGTTCATAGGTATGCCTGTGAGTGATGCATAGGGCGTTCAACAGAAGTCGATAAAGTGGATAAGAGTCCTAAGTCGTTCAACAGTATATATATGATTTCTATAAAATGTTCTAAGAGTCCTAAGTGTTCTTCTTTAGTTTCTGAATATAAAAGTATATCATCCATGTAAACTATACAGTTGTGTAATTTGCTAAAATATGTATCCTTAAAATGTTTGAATCTTCCTAGTGCATTTTTATATCCAAAGGGTAAAAGATTCCATTGTAAGTTTCTTGTTATCATCATCTAACATTAAGTGGTGAAATCCTTTACTCCACAAGAAGAATTAATTTTGTCAGAATTACCCGAGTTTTATACTCATAAAAGAGTTTTTGAGCTTGGTACCATATTACAAGAACTTACAGCAAGTTATGTTTACAATCAACCTACATGGATTTATCATAGTAAAGATCAAAAATTAGTTTATTCCACAACAAAGGACATACACATCCCAGGACATGGAAGAACTATGTAAATGGATTATGAAGAAGTAGCCCTGGGCACTACAAAAAAGTACCTAGAATAAAAATTAGCTTCTATACAGTAAGCCTAAAAACAGAAATTTTCATTACTGAAAATAATGTGAAGATTCAGCTTCTCAAGAAAAAGCCCTAACCCATAATTTTCACAAAAACTTTTAGTAAATCAGAGGTAGAAACTTCATAACATATATATCAACTCAAAGACATAAAATAGGATAAAATAACATCCATATAATATAAACCCACTTGTGTATTCTAAAAACTCTTCCATGCAATTAAATTTTTTAAAGAAATCAAAAAGCTCTTTCAGAAATCCTTCACAGGAACTGATGAAAATCTAAAGATAAAAGAACTTAAGTATATAAAACATCATACCTTTATTTGATGAAGATAAAGCTACTACAAACCCCAAATATCAATCAGCTTGTTGAAGGTGTAAGAGACCCCAATTTCACCAGAGATGAAAGCTTGCTGCAGATGAGCTATTCTTTTCAGAGATGAGATTTTCTTGGAGATGAACTCATTGGAGAGAAACTTATAAATGAATTGAAGTTCCTGCAGATTTTTCCCTCACTTGCTGCAAATATTTCCCTCACTGTAATGTTCTAGAGATGAAAAGCCCTAAAACTTACTTTTTATCCCAAAATTTTTTTTAGTGGCTTTATTAATTAATTGGAGGGAAAATAATTTATTTGGGAAAATCCTTGTATTCTTTTCGCGGGTATATTTCTTTTTACAAGAATCGTTGCTGTATTATTTAGGCCCGCAACGGTTTACAAAACTGTTGCACAAAGTACCTCTGTCGCAACGGTTTCAGGATAATGGAATGACTTATTTTAATAAGTGTTGTATTAGGTCGAAGAGTTTATGGCAATGGTTAAAACTGTTTCTATAGACTATTTATGGCAATGGTTTTTAAACTGTTGCGAAAACATTGTTTCCATAGGCTATATTTCTAGTAGTGAATATTACGAACTAGGGCTAAGGAGAAAAGAGGAGGCTAGGGTTCAAGAGAATTGAGGCTAATTTCTTAAAATTTCGACTGTCTATCTCTATCCCAGGTATGTAAGGCTACTCATAGCGCTGAATTGAGTTCATCCACGCGCCCCACTTGTTGATTTCTTGTAATTGAGTTTGAGTAGAGTTTTACCCTAATTCTTGAATTGAATTCCTGAGTTGTCTATTGTCCTATTGAGTTTCTTGAACATAAACGTGTGTTAATGATCTTTATGAGTTGAGTACTTGATCGGATGCATGTTCATGTCTTCATTCACATGAACGTTAATTGACGACTATATTTAATTTTATGCATTATTTTAAATTGAGATTTTGTGATCATTTTTATGTTAACAAAGATGATTTTTGAACATATTTTATTGAGTTGGATGAACATGAGTTTTGATCATAAATAATTAGTTGAGGAAAAGTCTTGAGGAGATGAGGCATGTTTTAATGAGTTTTTTGTCTACTTGTGTTGAGTTTGCGTGTAATAAAAAAACCTATGATTTTAAGTTATAAGTTTCTTGCACTTGTTTTGAGTCCTCATGAATGTACTTGAATAATTGTATGAGTTGAATTGTTGTTACCGTGAAATTGGAATACTAATTTATTGCTTGTTAGTATAGCCCTAAATTGCATTACCTTTCGATATGCTGACTATATTGAGATCAAGAGTCTAATTTCCTAAGTTGAGTAAGTTGAGCACGAGGAGTACATGCTCTGCTTTACATATGCATGTGATGAGAATCTAATATGTCGTATATGTTGAGCATGATTTATATGATATTAAATGACTATATGAGTGAGAGTCTTGCATGGTGTGAGTTGGAGTCCTAAGTTGCATTGCATCGACGATAATCTTGAGTTACTAGGTTATTGAGGAATTGAGTTGAGCTATTTGTGGTGAGTCAAAGAGATGAGATTGAGTTGATTTTCATGAGTACATTTTAGTCTGGGAAGAAGTATTGAGCACCGTGTTGGGTGAGAAGAAACACCTCTAAACTACGTCACCAACATAGGATAGTTATACAGTTAACTCTAGCCGCTCATGCCCCAATAGATGGACATTCTATTTGGATCCAAGAGAGAGGGAGAGGGAGAGGTTGACGTCCTTTACCTTGAAATGTTTAGGACGGGCGTGGCAATGATGTATGTTTCGTTGTATATCACCAATGCAGAGACAGGTATTAACAGGTCATCAACAGGCACTTCATTGAGGATCTTATCGCATTCAGCTGATTGGTGAGTCCTCCTCTACATTCGAAGGATGTCCCACTTATCTTTCTTGCTTTGAGTTTAATACTTTTATTTTTATTTGAGGTAGTCATAGACCTGTCATTGGCACCACCTAGATGCTCAGAGATAGAGGCTTCATAGACACTCAGTAGAGGTAGTTGACTGTTATTTATTTTCCAAACTTTGTTCATTGGAAACATTTATTTAGGAGAGGAGTTAGTTAGTTGATTTATTTTTTGACTTTTATTTGAGTATTTTCTTCCGCTGTTGAGTATGATGTGATGATGAGGCCAAGTGGTTCTCTTGGGAACTAGCAATAGTCTCTGAGTGATGGTCTCACCAAGGGTATCCTCCCAGGGAATAACAAACTGAAATCCTGCCTTTGAATGGTAACACTGCATGATAGACACACACAATCCACTACTATAGAATCTCCTACTAGAGTCGAGACACAGAGTTGTACTGATGGAGGCTCAAAACTTATCCCCAAGTGAGAAGTATAATAAATAGATATATATGAATAAGTAGACCTGAGGTCAAACATAGCTAATGCTTGCTACTGTCACACAATAATTATACTTGTGCTAACATTGTCAAATGCATCGGTCGTTGACCGGGCTAGATCTGCATAAACCTGGCGCTAATGATCCCTTCTAGGATGACCTCTACCCGCTGGTCTATCATTTCTAGGACCATACTGATCATCTCTGGGGCCTCACCGGTTACCTTGATAGCCTTGATCTCTACCTTGGTCTTTAATCGGCGGTGGTAGAACTGGTAAACCTATCCATGGAGCTGAGTACCTCCCTCTCTACATAGGATATCATTGGGACCAATGATCTAATACTCCACACTCTTAGCATCCTGATGAAGCTCAATCATCCCTACGTTGATTGCTACGACTAGTGGTGTCTGTATAACAGACTTTGGATCTATGGCTAGCTACTTGGAGCTGATATATCCCTATCCGTTGGACTCCTCCTGTTAAATTGGGAAGGACCACTCTAACCAAAAGCATCCTAGGAATGACAGCTACTCTTAGAAGTCTGCCATGAATCCTGAACACATTGACTAGACTGACCCTGCTAAAATCTTCACTGGGGCTTGCTATGCTGTCTCCTAAACCTAGATCGTCCTACACTGAAGCTGCCCTCATGGTGAGCCCACCTGTCATCGCCCCCTTAGGCCTCATAATACAACACTCAATGGTATGAGCATAATCAACAATATCTAGAAATGATCAGATCACTATCACCAGTGATTGTGTCTTAATCTACAACTAAGTCTGCGGACCTCTGACAAAACATCAGATTTGCTCTTCCTCTGTCAAAAATATAGCAGTAGCATATCTGGAGAGCTCATGGAATCTAGACTCATACTTAGATATGATAGTCGATCCCTGCTCTAGCCTAGAAAATTGGTCACAAAGCCTATCTCTAAGACTCCAAGGGATGAATCTGGCTAAAAAGGCATCCAAAAACTCTATATATGTAACTGGTGGAGATCCCACTACTATGGTACCCAAATATGCACACCACCACTTTCTGACAGCCCCATCTAACTGAAAGCAGTGAAATCTACACCTCTGGTCTCCAACAATCTCAAGATTTGTAGCCTCTCCTAACAGGTCATCAGGAACTTATGGGTATTCTCTCCTATCACTCCATAAAACCTTAGGGGTCCCAACTTGATAAAACAATCGAGCACCCACTGATCCTCGTAAGGTCTAATATCCTCTACAATATCTGGCTGAGAGGTAGGGGCCAAATGCTCAGCTAGAGTGGGAGTTGTAGGTTGTATAGGTTGCACTGGTGGCACTGGGGCTGACTCTTGGGATGGTGCCAGTTATGCACCCCTTAGGGTAGCAAGTAGCTATGCAATGGCTATCTAAACTACAAGTGTCATAATAGGAACAACTTGATGGGTGGTACTACTATAGATCCCTCTAGATACGAGGAAATAAGGGTGTCTAGACACTCCTTCATATGCTCTGGGATGGGTCTTAGTCTGAAGCTGGTGTTGTATCCCCATCTCTGCCTGAAGGTTGACCTCTATGAGCCATAACTACAAAATAATGAGCCAAATGAGGTTCCCAAAGATCATAACACAATTGCACGAAGTGATAAAATCAAGAGAAGATTCCTACCATATCCTATAGCCTTTCGAAGATAAGTCACAGACGTCTCTGCACCTATTTGCAGGACTATACTAGGCAATAGCTTTATATAGGTGAGACCAACAAACCTAGGGCTCTGATACCAACTTGTCACAACATGACTTAACAGGTTATGATAATACCTACCTTACCCCTAATAGGCAAGCCTAAGCCTATCCTAAAATAGTTAGTAACGTGCATAACAAAACAATTTAACCATAATCAACATAAGAACATGTTGGCACTAGGCATACACAAGCATAACAACGGCAAAACATCCTTTCTCAGGACCTGGAAGTCACATGTACTGATCTACTATAGATACGATACAACACACTAACCATAATACATCTCTATGTATATATACGTAAATGAAAATAATATACACGACAAGTCTCGAGTAACAAAAGACTTCCATAAATACAGAAGGAAACCATAAGGATTCACGGACGTCCAATGCTTATCACTAGTCTCTAAATGTAGCTATCATGAGAAAAATCATACTGTTGGCTTGTGCTAGGACCTGCACCATGAAGCCAATGCAAAAATGTAGGGGTGACTACTAGGGATAAGGTACCTAGTAGGCATCATAGGCCTATTGAGTAAAAATAGTAAATAAAGCAGGGATATAACAAATGTAACTCCATAAGTAGTTAATCACAGAACCTGATGCATAGTCTGATAAATACAACGATAACCAAGGACTGGATGGTTGGGTAGTTGACATACATAGGTGTAATGCCCTATTTTCTATGCATGTACGCCAATAGGTCCCCCATAAGCTTAGCTGATACACCTATGCACAAGAATAGGGTCAACAAGTCTAAGATTTGGGTGTCAAGTCTGGATGGAGCTCGAGAACAAAAAATGTACAACCAACCATATCTCTGATAAAACCCCAGTATAGAATTCTATCCCACTCTACAACCTGCTCTATATACCCAATCCCTCATCCTAGACTCAAATTGAAACCTAATTGAACTCAAACTGACCCTTTTCAAACTTAAAATGAGCACTCATGTCTTGGATCTCACAAGATAAGGGAAGATATGGCCAGTGTATACCTTGACCCGTAGGTTTAAACTAGTCCACAATATTTATTGGGACTCAACACTAACACTATTGAGACTCAAACCCAACATTTTTCAATCCATTGGGACTCGAACCCAACATTGTACAGACTCAAATTGTACCCTTTAACTGGAGGTATATAGAGAACAACACATACTCATCTACACACGACCCAACTGGATGAACATGTAATCATATAAGTAAAAACCCTGTACTGGACCTCAGGCAATACCCTGGACTAGACATTAAGGCATGGTGAACTCAGGCAATACCGTGGACTAATATCAGGGTATCGTCTAGACTTCAATATCAGGTTGTGTCCTACATTCCAACATAGACTATGGACCTAATATGAGCTTGCATTGGTGGTGCATACATTGTATCTGAGACTGTACTATACCCGACCTAAGTCTACTAATTCTATCTACAAGGATATACACCTCTCAAGTCACACTGGATATCAATATAGTTATCTACCAATCCTGACCAACGTAGGTCTAGAGCATATTGTCCTAAACCTAGTCTAAGGCCTAATAATAAGAACAGACAACATAATTGCAATAGATAGTGTATATAGCAGTCACAGGCATGCTCAATATGTCAAACAATAGCCCTGTTAGTTCCCAGTAAGAATAGTACAACAACCTGTCAATATATGACAGTCATCACATATAAGTCCCTCAAGGGATCCTCAGTGGATCAAATATCACTCTATCAACCGAATAACCAACAATATAACAAGAATTCAACAGATTATCTACAGGTGGACTCACATGCTAACAAATTCTAAAACAACCACAGAAAATAACTAATGTAATCATATTTAATGTGTAGGGATTTTAACCCTTTTCCCTACTTTTCAGTTGGTCAATCCCAACAAAAATAACATATTCCACTCAATCTAAGAGTGGAAAGACTGTAGTCTATCTGTATGCTTTTTACGGGTGCCTCTGATTACTTTGTTGGCGCTTTTCCCCTTCGGGCAATCTTAGAACACTGTCTAATGGTCAAAATAGTGTCATAGCATTAATACAAAAATTCTAATATAAAAATCATAGAAGATAAACTTAAGTTAAATTTTCGAGCCAAAAAGAGAGAATGTGGGGTCCACATCAAAAATTCTAAAATCAACCCTGCATAATGATCCTTACAGTTACTTGAGATCGTACCCCAAATTTGAGCTCAATTCGATATTTAGAAAAATATAAACAACCCAATAAGTAATAACATTACATTTTAGAAGAACCAAAAAAAGAAGCAATTATTCTATCAAAATAATCCTAACACCTCCATTGCCTCCCGAACCACAACATCATAATAAATAGCAAACATAGCCACAAATAACCAAGAAAAGGTGTCTGCCCATAATACCACATCGAATATGCCACAATATGGCTCGAAAATCCATAAAAATGACACTAGGACACAGAATCATGAAGGAGGGTTGTAAAAAAGATGTTACCTCCACCAAAATATTGGACAAAAAGTCTTAAAAATCTACCTCCTTGTAGCAAACCAATTGGAGCATAACTCAACAAGAAAATTATACCACGATGATGAACTAGCGATGCAAAGTAATTTCCATTAAATTTCCGAGTTGAGAATCTAAGTGAATGGGGAGTATTTGAAAGGTGGGTTGATACTTTTATGATTTTCATTTCTGTTATAAATGAAGAAAAATGAATGGAATGGCTGTTTTATAATTCAAACTGACCTAAAGCTATAAGGGACCCACGTTGAGGTGGCTCCTTGTGCAGTCTCACAAAAACATGCATATCTCTCTATTCTTGGGTCGTATGACCAAAAAGTTTAGTGCGTTGGAAACTAGATTCACAAGCCTTGGTGGATCACGGACCTTCTAAATCTTTATAATTTAGGAGAAAATTTTTGAAACATTTAATAAATGTTTTTTAAAAATCCCTTAACAACATCCGCAATAACTTTCACTAACTATTATTGTGCAACTTTCTTGACTCCCATCCTTAACATACAAATGTTGTGAACTTAAAATAATTAATAAAACATCTTTCCTAAATTTTCAATAAATATTAGTCATATTTCTAAAGTATAAGTTAATTCCAATGTCCAAATAGAAGAAACTGCACAACCTCCAAACAAATGACCAGGTGATCGAACTATCAGCGTCAGCAAGTCACGAATGACTTAGGGTCACTATACATATGATATAATCGATGAAAAATCCTCAAAAAAGTAGAAATGACTTGGAGGTTCATTATAGAAAAAGGGAAAAGCTCTGTTTCCGTAGAGTTCAAGGTTTGAATTGAGATAGGTAATGGTTTTATATTTCCATTTGTGTGATATATGCTTGTTAACTCGTGCATAGTATTTCTTCAATATATGTGAAAGAGGGAATTATGATATGAGTTGATTTATAACTTCTCATAATCTAATTTCATGCAATGAACCTATTACATGAACTTGTCCAATTATGCATTATTTATTGTGGATGTGATTATGATTGTGATTGTGGATCGAGTGTCACATTCTGACACATTATTAGATTATATGTCACGTTTTAACATATTATTAGATTAGGTGTCACATTTTGACACATTATTGGATTGGGTGTCACGTTCTGACACATTATTAGATTGGATGTCACATTTCGACATATTATTAGATTGAGTGTCACATTTTGACACATAATTTGTTTGGGTTTAGGTTCTTTGAGAGAACTATGATTGAAATTTCATTAAATTGATAAATTGTGACTCGTACATGAGCATGAATTGTAAATACTGTATTATTTTTAGTATGTGTATGATTTAGTGTGTTTTAATTTCTTGTTTTATATTCACTTATGTGAGTAGCCACGTGATCCTACCAGTACATTATTGTTACATGTACTGATATTGCACTTGTTCTTTTCTTATTGAGTGTGGAGAACATTTAGGTGGTTACAAAGAGACCTTAGTTAGGTGATCGTTGACTTCAAAATCCAAAAATGAGTTAGCATCTTTCGAGCTACTATGGATTCTTCCACTATCTTAGTCCACTTATTTCAAACTCAAACTTCATTTATTCTCTTATTGATTTTTTCGGAGTTCCATCCCCATGTGTTAGGAACTTGGATAGAATTTTGGTACAATGACTTTCATTTTTTGGAGATTATTTTCTATTTGACAAGTCTTTTGTTTGAGCTTATGGAAACTCATTTATTTTCTTATTTAAACTTGCTCCTGTAACTTTAATTGCCTAAATTGTGCTAGTTTGGTTAGTTGTATTAGAGTATCGATTCTTCCTCTGGAGGGTTAGTTTGGGTGCTACCCCATTCGGGAGCGTGACAATATTCAAATATTAAAATTGTAGAACATGAATCTAATATTTTTATGTAGTGTGATAAATAATAGCCTCCCAAAATATTTTGGTTTTACAACAATATTTTCTTTTTTTTTCATGGATAAAAAGATAAAAGAATATTTTTTTAAAAATGTATTTCTTTTCCCCCTTCAAACACAATAGCCACACTTTCTCCTTAATTTTAGAATTTTGGTATTTTACATTTATAATTTTGATAACTTCTCATCTTTTTTATATTTATTTTCTCGTTTATTTTATAGTTTATATCAGTGTTGATAAGTCCTTACCTTATTTGTTCCAAGAATAAAATGTCATGAGCTGAACTTGGATGTGATGACACTTACCTTAATCTACCAAAACAAGTCACCTATAACTTCAACAATAAAGGTAAAAGCGGAAGTAAAGCGAAGATAAATTGAAAATAACAACTCGAATAAGCTAAGTACACAATCAAGTAAGCCACAATTCTAAACACATCCAAAATTTGGTGACATGTGTTGTCATGATCTCGACCCACCGTGATTGGCACCCATGCAATCTTTTGATGGAAGAAACATTACTACACCTAAGTAAACAAACTAGAAAGAGATAAGCATTTGAAGATGTGAAAACAAGTTTAAATAGCAATCAAAGTTGAGTTCCTATAAATTCAAAGAGAATAATCTAAGATAGTGCGGAAAATAATCCCCTAGAATCTGAAAGTCATTGTACCAGAATTCTATTAATAATTTAAAATAAGGGGATAAAATCTCAGAAAAACATAAATAAAAATAATATCATAAAATATCTATGTCCAAAAGGAATGGACTAGGATCACAACTGAATCTATGGTAGCCTAAAAGAGTTGGCTCACCCTTGAATTTGACGTATCAATAATCACCTAACCAAGGTCTATCAATAACTGCCTGAAGATGCCTTATATTCAATTTGGAAAAAGTAAGTGAAATATCTCTATACACAATAATAGTGTACTAGTAGGATTACATGGATTTTTCAATAAGCAAAATATATATAGGTGACTATAACATAGTAAATCACGTATATACAAAAAGAATAATAATTTACTAGTTCATGCTCAATATGTCAATTTCACAATATCAATCTCTAATGCAATAGTCAATGATGGTCCTCTCATAGGGCCCACACTCAAATTTTTAATGTATCAAAATGTGACACCAAATTCAATAATTTATTGAACCTAATATCCAATTCAAAATATGTGTTAAAATGTGACACTTGATCCAAATATGTGTTAAAAAATAATATCTGATCCAAATATGTATCGAAACACGACATTTGATCCAACAACGATAATCACAATTACAATCACATTTAATGTGTTACAAATTTGCATAATCATGTAATAGGTTTATTGCGTGCAATTTGATCACAGGTAGTCTTTTTATTAGGTATGTTCCATCATACCCTATTCACATACATTCAGGTAATATAAACAATGTCATTCACAAGCGCATATAACACTAACGGGAATTTAAATCAACATCTACCTCAAAACAAGCCTTAGAAATCTCTAAAGAATTAGAGCTTTCCCTTTTTCCCAAGCCTTAACTTGTTCTTGGTCTAAAACAAACATGAAACACAAAGAATCACTAAAAAATGGCCTAAAATACTCAAATTATATCAAAATCCTAACCTTGTCCACTTTCATGATCACTTTTCCCAAACTAAGGCTTTTCCACCATCAATTTCAGATCATAACCTTACCCTAAGAGAATTTCCATAGATGCTATAGTCTAGGAATCAAATTCTAAGTTAGAGGAATGATTAACTTACCTTTATCAAAGAAGCAGGTGGAAAGCTAAAGAAAAATATACCTAGGTCACTTCTGGTCTCTCTAGAACAAAGTTGGAGAAATAAAAATGATTTTGGAGCATAGTGTGACTAATCCCTTTGTGGTGGATTATACAAAGACAAAAACTTGAGATTTTCATCCCAAACCTACATTTTCCAACTCCACCATCAAATTATGACGTTCTAAAATCAATTCTTTACATCAAGATTGATTTTAGGAGTTCTACTCACCCGAATTTGATTAAATAAATCCATGATAGCTCATTATAGTCTTGGCTATCAACTCAAGGAATAAAAGTCCAATTTATTACTATACCTCACCTAACTCAAATTTTATCCAAGCCTAGTCTAGGTTCAAAATTTTTAAGTTATTACCCAGGAGTTTATATACCTCAAAATCTTTTCCCATTAACCTATCTATAACGACAGGGATGGATTATTACAATAGATAACAATTGATTCCTCACTCATCCCCTTATGGTCAAAATAGATACAACAAGGCTAAGGTAAGAGAATAGTAGTACATGAATCATGAAACAACTGGGGATACTTGCCCCATATGTCCTTCTCAATTTCCCAAGTGGATTTCTCAATAAGATGATGCTTCTTCTAGACCTTTACCAACTTATTCTGTTTTGTCCTCAACTTTTGGATGTCACAATTAACAAGTGAAATTGTCTCTTCCTCATATTAAAGATTTTTATCTAGGAGCACTGATCATACTTAATGAGATAATATCCATCACCATGGTACTTCTTCAACATGGACATATGGAATACTAGATGAACTCATGATATTCTAGGTTGTAAGGCCAACCTATAAGCCATTGAGCCTACACAATCAAGAATCTTCAATGGGCTAGTGTAGCGGGGATTGATCTTGACTTTTTTTATCAAATCTCATAACATCATTTATGGGGGACACCTTCAGAAGAACCCGCTAACTAGTCTGAAATGTTATTTACCTAAACCTTTGTGGCATACTCATTTTGTCAATTCAGGGAAGCCTGGAGCTTATCTTGAATACTTCTTACCTTTTCCTATACATACGTTATCAATTCAAGTGCCAAAGGTTTCACATCTCCAACTTTAAACCACTATGGGCGATCTATATCCCATCCCATAAAGGGGTTTAAATGATTCCATGTTAATGCTGGAGAATGATAACTATTATTGTAGGAGAACTCACACAATCATAGAAATTTGTCCCAATGGCCTCCAAAATCAATAAAACAGGCCATCAATATGTCTTCCATCACCTGAGACGTCCTCTCTATCTGTTCACCACTCTGTGGGAGAAAAGTTGTGCTAAAAATAAGTTATATGCCTAGAACCTCATGAAATTTTCCCCAAAACTTTGATGTAAGTTACATAACACGATCTAAGATGATATAAAGGGGCATCTCTTGTAGCATTACTACCTCCTTCACAAAATTCTTTGCCAATTGTTAATCATTATAATCCACTCAAACTAAGATGAAAGGGGCTAACTTTGTTAACCTATTAACCACAACCCAAATTAAATCAAACTTCTCTAAGGTCTTAGGAAAACCAACCACGAAATACATCTCTATGTTTTTTGACTTCCATTCAGGAATGGAAATTGTCTTAAGTAAACCTGCTGGCCTTTGGTGCTCATACTTCACTTGTTGATAATTTTGACACTTAGACACAAAAGTCAGCTATGTCTTTCTTCATACTATGGCACCAATAAAGTCACTTTAGATCTTGATACATTTAAATCACACTTGGATGAATAGAATACTATGAACAATAAGCCTCTGACAATACCCTCTAAATTATGTCATCCACTCAAGGACTATGAATATTTCCCCTAAACTGAGTATACTACTAGCATCAAGAGAAACATTTTGTGTCTTACTAGACACAAACTTCTACCTAGGATCATCCAAATCCTCATCCTCAAAGAACTAGTCCTTGATCTCTTCAATAAAAATGGGTCTGACCTCTATACTGGCCAACACCCGCACCTTTCTCTAAGATACCTAGATTCATAAATTTAATAACTAATGCCTGCATTTCTCTGCTTAAAGGTCTCTTTGACACCTTTAAATAGGCTAGACTACCTATACTACCTATTTTTTGGCTCAATGCGTCTGCCACGACATTAACATAATTGAATGATATTGATTGGTGACATCATAATCCTTAAGTAACTCCATCCATATTTTTGGTCTCAGATTCAAATCTTTCTGAGTAAACACGTGTTATAGACTGTGTTGATAAATAAAACTTCATACTTAACACTATAAAGATAATGTTGCCAGTTCTTGAGAGAAAACACTACCATTGCTAACTCCGAGTCATGCATTGGATAATATTTCTCATGAAACTTTAACTTCCATCAAGCATAGGCTATGACATTCTTATCCTACATTAGCACAGCTCCCAAACCCTAATTTAAAGTATCATAATAAATAATAAAGTTTTTGCCTTCAATCGACAATGTCAAAAAATCAGAGTTGTAGTCAGAATAGTTTTAAGCTTTTAAAAGTTGTTCTCCTGCTTGTTGATCCACTTAAAAGAAACATCTTTCTGAGTTAACCTTGTCAAGTGCATAGCAATAGAAGAAAAGTTCTTAACAAATCACTGATAATATCTGGAAAGCCACACAAAACTCCTTATCTCGATTACTGAACTAGGCCAGACACAGTTCTTTACTGCGTAAATCTTTTGGAAGTTCACGATCTTCCCTTCTTTAGAAATTACATACCCTAAGAAGACACGGAGAACAATCAAAATTTATACTTAGAAAACTTATCATACAAAATATGTTTTCTTAAGACACCCGAAATAATATGAAGTTGGTTTGCATGCTCTTCCTTACTCTTCAAATAAACTAGAATTTCATCAATAAACACAATTACAAATGAATACAAAAATAGTTTGAATACCCCATACATCAAACTCGTGAAGTCTATAGGTGTATTGGTCAACCCAAATGACACTATCAAAAACTCATAGTGCCCATATCGAGTTTTGAATGTCATCTTAGGTACATTTTCAGGTCTAATCTTTAGCTGACAGTGACTAGATATTAGATCAATTTTAGATAAGACTTATGCACCCTACAATTGGTGAAAGAGATGATACAACAAACACTTATTCAGATGATGACCTTATTCAATTATTGATAGTCTATGCACATCCTCATGCTACCATCCTTCATCTTAATAAGCAAGATTGGAGCACACCACAATGAAGCACTAGGATGGATGAAACACTTATCAAGGAGATTTTGGATCTAAAACTTAAGTTCTCTTAGCTCTTCTAGAGTTATGTATAACGAGTGATAGAGATTGGGTAAATGTTTATCTCTAAATTAATGAAGAAATTTATATCTCTATTCGAAGACGTGTCAGGAAAAAAAAAGGAAACACTTCCTTAAACTCAGATACTATAGGATTGGACTCAATAGAGAAAGGCTCAACATCAATATTCCAAATATGAGCCAAATAAGACAAACAACCCTGTCCGACTAGTTTCCTAACTTGGATAAAAGATATGACTTTAGTTGGCTTAGGCTTGTACACCCCTTTCCACCTTTCCTTACTCAGAATCTCAAGAGTCGTAGTTTTATCATTATAGTTAAGCATTGCATGATAGGGTACAACCAAGTCATACCTAAGATTAAATCAAAATAAGTCATGTCAAAAATCACCAAATTATCCCCCATATGAAAACCTATAAATAGAGTGGAATAAACATGATAGACATGGGTGACTACAACAGACTTTTCAACTAGTGTGGAAACATAGATGGGGGTATTAAGCACATCATAAATCATATCAAAACTTAAGAAAAAACTTTCTGACATATATAAACAAGTAGAATCTTGGTCAAACAAAATAGTAGCCATTCAATTGCAAACGAGAATAAACCTATGATCACTACATCAAATGCCTCAACCTTTGTCCTACCTGGAATGCATAGAATTGAGCTTTGTCATCCTGATGGGCAACCTTTCTTTCTGTCTTTTTTGCCCCTTTACCTACATTACCATTTCCTCCACCTTCATGGCCTCTATGGTTTCCTCCTCATTTGCTTTGTGGATGTCACGATTCAAGCCTAGGACTTAGGCATAACATGACAAATGGAGAACCTGAAAGAACCCCAAACAAGACTCTTAAGAATGCATAACACATCCTTGGTTACGAAAGCAAAAATTTAAGCAAATAACATACAATTTATAAAGAAGGTAGGACTTTGGACTCACGCTATGGGGATGTTATAGGGAAGAGGATTAGCGTGGATCACTTAGCAAATAAAATTTATGAGGTGGGTAAGTATGACCTACACTATGGGGCAATTAGGGACTTAGAACTTTCATCTTATCCATACGATGAGTATTCAACACATAAGAGGGACTAAGGGAGTTTTTCATAATACGTAGCATAATAAGAGTCGAGCTTATAATATACATATCCAAATATCCAATAACACCTCTAATACGAATGGAACGGGGGCCATGACATCTCTTGAGCTCACCTTAAAATAATAGTATTAAAAAATATACAAGTCTAAATAAAGCATAAAAGTAATGGCTATTATCCCCAGAATAGAGGACACACCAAAGTGATTTTCAACCAAATCGTCTAGTCACGTGGAAGAGGAGGATGAATAGGAGATTTGATCCCTACGTGGTTAGATCATGTTGGAAAAAAGTATGTATTAGTACTTGGAATATACTAAATTTGCGATATGCAATTCAACGAGGAACATTGTCACGACCCAGAAAGGGGCCTAGATGTGACATGGTGAAGGAGAACCCGAAAGTCCTCAATCAAGCCATCATAGCATCATCACACACATCATCAATTCAGAAGCGCGGAAGCAAAACACATAACACATAAGCTCTAAGGGAAACGTGGGATAAACATGAATTCACATACACATAGCAATCATCTTTAAGGGGCGGGTAAGTAGGTCTCAAGCTATGGGGGCACATCGGGATTATGGGACTTTCCATATAAGCACATAGTCAAATACAATTTCCAACATCAAGTCATAAATCTATATCATTTCCATAATCAAGGCTCATAAGCATAACATTCCATAATATCTAACAAAATTACAAAGTCAACGTACAAGAGTTTTGTTTGTTCAGTAAGCCTCTACATAGAATAAGCGGGGCCTCGACATAGTTTGTGGCTCACCCTCAATACGTAAGTAAGAAAAGTAAAAGCATCACTAGTTAGATAGAAGGTGGCTATTTCCATTGAACAAAAGGGCTCACTACTAGCAAAAGTCTTCAAGATGATCACTCGTCGGGCAAAGGTAGATAGAGATCGTCGCCGACATCTACATAGTTAGAACATGTAGACAAGAGTATGGGTTAGCACGATTAAGTACTAAGTATGCGAGAATGCAAATGCATGTGCACATGAACCTATAGAAACCTACATGACAAGGGAACATATATAGAAGTGAATATAAGAAAGAACAATATAACAATATGCCATGAAATCATGATGCATGAAATTCCATAATGCTTATTATAGAGGGGATGGAACCATAATCGACATCTAAATCCATGTGAGCTACAGCATGGACTTGTCCAATGAAAGCCCTCCCATTGGATCAGAGGTGATTACTTGCCAAAGGTAATCCACACCACACCTTACGGGCCTCCCA